>BQNB010006038.1:0-99308 GCA_026074375.1 Tanacetum coccineum | reverse complement strand
TAGTAACTACCTTAATAAGCTGTCCATCCATTGATGTTTGGATACATGGATTTAGATGGTTAGCTAATTGTGTTAAGTGAATTGCAGATGGATGGTGTACTGGCACAACTCACAAGTATAAGAAACGGTAAAGGCATCAATTCAGAGGTTACCAACGTTAGCAGCACTCTCCCAACTGTAAGTAAACTATATTCAAGTAACTTCCTCTAAATTAAGTTAAAAAACCGCAAAAGCCTTGGTTTAAGTATATATAAAATTTAAGGAATAATGCACTAGGAGGCGACTAAAGTATTCAACTGTCGATTAGGACGTGTGGACCCGTACCATATTTCCAGCCATTTATTGAGTTTCATGTGATATGTATGGTTTTATATACACGGAAAACATATGATGTTGTTTTTGGTTGAAAAAATTTGTATGAATATTGGCATAACATCTAAAAAACTGCTAATATAAGATTCATTCGGGTTTGCTTAGTGAAACTGCTTATTTAGGGGTTGTTCGTGATTATTGAAGTTGCTTATTGATATTGCCTATATATGTTTCCGCCTAAAATAAGTAGTCTTACTTTTGGGTATCAATTCTTTGGGCAACGTGCTTTCTTCCAAAAAAATCTTACGCCTGCTTTGCTTTCTGATAACATTATGCAGAGAAAGAAAAATATGGAAAACCGAAAGCAATAGAGTTAGGAAAGCTTTGGCCATTGGGCCTACAGATAAAGGATGTTGGTACACTTGCTGCACTTAATGTCATACGATTGATTAGCAAGCCAACAGCAGCTAATTGCATATGTTCTAGAAAAGAGTGTTGACACAAATGGTAGAAAATAGAAAACTATATTCATATTTGATTTGGGTGGTGGGACGTTTAATGAGCGACTATGTTGAGAGTGAAATATATGTCTTATTCGTATGTTCCCTCCTATCCTGTTAAGAACAAAAATAACTCTTTATACTTCCTTTCCATTCGTATCCGCAGTAGTGGTTCAAAAACGACCAAAATATCCCTCGGGTATATAATTTTAAAAAAAACATGAAACGCGGCGAAACGCGGATTACAAACCTCGTTATTATTAAAGAGGGGTGTGGAATTGGATCGAGTCACCGGGTTAAAAAAAATTAATGTGACCCGGTGTCCTAGTTTTTGTGGGGTTTATAATTCAGCTATAATATTATACTTTTGGATTAATTTTATATCTGCCTCTACTTTCATGTTAAATTTTATATATACCTAAAGTATAATCGTTTAGTACATAATATACAATGTTTTTAAAACATATTTGGATAAATATGAAATTTATAAAAAAAGGGAAAATATAGAATTGCCTCATACTTTTATTCTGATTTAATTTTTTATATTCATGTATTGCTATCAACATATTCATTTAGTTGAAGCTTTCAGGTATTTTTGGTTTTTAACCAAAGCAAACCGAAATTTGAATTTGGGTTAATTCCGTTTTAATTGAAGTTATGAGTTGATTCGCTAGTTTTGTACACGTGAAATATATATATAAAATATAATACTTTAAAAGAGTAATTAAGAAAATTACCAAGTTACCCTTGATAAAATTCACTCTCAAAAATATATATAATATAATATATAATACGTATATTAAACCGGGCAAATATGATCACCCGGGTCGTTTCCCCAACGACTAGTGAAATTGAAACCACGTTCTAGTTCGGATTCTGATTTGAATGAAGCAAAGATATTTTGGATAAGCTATTACTACTTAATTAAGAAGCAACAAATAATGACAATTAAGCAAGTAAACAAATTTTAATCCCTAAAAATGTAAACTAAAATTTCACTAAATAAAGAAAAATTGCCGAAAATTATTAAAAATAAAAGCCCTAATTTTTATCTTTTTATAAAAGTTTAATTAAACTAATTAAAACTAACCCTAATTATTAATTAAAACTTAATAAACTAATTAAAAACTAACTTAGGGACTAACTGTGAAAAAGACTTAAGGATTAACGGGCTAAAACATTTAACAGGCAAGGATTAACTGGAAAACAACTAAAACAGAAAAATTACAGGAGTGGTCCCTGAGAACTAACCCCGACAACAAACTAAGTCCAATTATAAGCTTAAATTCTAAAGTGCTTGTCACTAAAAACTTAAAAGAGCAAAGTTGTAAAGGAAGCTAGGGAGAACAACTTTAACAAAAGCACTATGGTCTGAAACTCAAAGATAAGCTCTAAAAAGAGCTTCTTAATAAGCTGTTACAGAAACTAGGGGTTTGGGCTATGTTTTACCAAAACAGCTATAAAAAACTCAAATTAAGCTTAATGTGAAAAAGGAAAAGTGTTCTAAGAAGCTTATGAAATGCTTATACTATGAATGCAAAGAAATCTAAGCTAGAAGTACTTTTAAGCAGCTAAAATTGAGCATGAACTAAGCAAACTCAGAAAATAAGCAAGATAGCACAAAATCCAAATGAGCTTAAAAGCTTAAAAAGCTAAACTAGACTCTAGAACTTTAAGGACTTATTAAACTACTTAATATCTAACTATATAAGCTATAAAATCTAGATCCATAAGCTAAATTAACAAATTAAAACCTTAAAATTTCTAAGTACTGTTTTTGGCTTTTTAACTTTTTGACAGCAAAAATAAGCTATGTAAATAAGCTAGAAAATGTAATCTAAGACTTATTCTATATTAAGCTATAACTAGACTTTAAAATGCTAAAAGATAAGCTATTAAATCCTACAATTACTGGCTTAAATTGAGATTTGAATATCAGCAGTACTAACTAACTTAGTACTGCTGATGCAGAATTCCTTTTTTAAAACAGCTGAAATGTCTAAGAAAATAAGCAGCAAAATGAAAACTAAACCCTAAACTATATCAAGCTATATCTAGATTACTTCTAACTTGAATTTAAAATAAGCTATAATTTAAAATGATCCTATCTGATTTTGGCAAGCTAAAGCTAAGCTAACAGTATTTACTTGTGAAGGCAGTACTAACTTTTTGGTTACAGTATAGTAGTGTAAAGGGTCAGCAGTAACTAACTTGTATGTTTAGTACTGCTAGTGCAATTAAGAGTGCATAAACCAAAACACCCTTTTGGAATATTGACAGATTTTAAGAAAAGCTTTTTAAGTTGAAATTTAAGAACAAGTATTAACTACGAGACAATTAACCGATTAAAACTACTTTAATAAACATGATTAAACAACTGAATAAGCCTTAATCTAAGATCTAAACTATTTAAACTAATATTTTTGGTTTTTAGAGGTTTTTAAGACAATAATATGAAAATCTATGATTTAAACTTAAGAAAATTGAAACAGATAAACAACTATGAAGATTTAGCTAAATAAAACTCAAATAAGCACTAATAAGCAAAGAGAATAAACAAATAAGCAGATCTAAACATAGCAAGCAATGATATCATTATTTAAAGCTAGAATTTAAAGGAAAATTAAAGAGAAACTTACAAACTCCTCTAGCTAAACAAGAGGACCAATAAAGGCAGCTACAAGCTCCCTAGCTTATTAGATAAGCTAGAGTAAAGTCCTTGGGATCTCTTCCAATTTAAGATCCCTTCCAAAAAAGTCTTCCAATGAGATCCATGAAAGATTAAACTGATTTAAGGTTTAAGTAAGATTAATACTGAATTCAATAAGCTCTATTTCAGCTTATAGACTGAAAGAGCTATAAATGAGCTTATTAGCTTATTGAGACAACTTAGCTTATTAAGAGAGTTTATGAAAAAGGAACTTTGAGAGATTAAGAAAAACTGAATTTCATTAATAAAAGTTACTGATTACATTACTTGGAAAGGAGATTACAAAACATTTTAAGGAAAATTACATTAAAGAAAAATACGAGATTTAAGCTAGACTAAATTACTAAAAAACTAGATATGAAAAAGATGATCCGTGTGTGTGAAAAGTGAGGCCTATTTATAGGTGCTGAAAGAAGCTTCTAGGATCTCTAGCCCTGCTCTCCAATCTTTCAATCTTGGCCAATCATTTCTTCAATCATTCAAGCATCAATTGTGGCCGTTTGATCAAGCTGTGGACACCTGAAGATTGCCAACGTGTCATTCCATTGATGTGACGTTTGTGCTTCTTTTGTGAGTGTTTTAGCACAAAAACCCACATAAATTTGTGCTTTCACCATTGTTGACGTGGCTCTTCTTGAGGGGAGGTTAAGTAATCCTTTGATAAAGACTGATTTGTCCCTTCATTTGTGTTAGAGAGCTCATGAATTGACCTAAGCACCCTTTAATTTGGAAAACCCCTTTGATTTACCCTGGATGGTGAAATGGGGAAGAAAGGTGAATAGTAACACCTTTGGCGCCCTTATTTCGACAGTTAAAACTGTTGGAGTTTGGAGTTTGCACAAGTGGTCTTCTCTTTATTTCCTCTCTTTTAGTGATAATAACTTTTGAAATAGCAAAACTAGGCTTCCGGTTTCCCATTTTATAGTATAAATACTATACCTGTGATCAGGTAGATTCAAAGAATCTCCTTGACAGGGTTTCCAGCTCAAAGCGTAGGATCTTCTAACACAGATGTATTAGATTCACCATGCTTGCTAGTTCTCATTACCGGAACGTCTCAAAGCAGACAACACAGTAAGAGTGAATCAGATAGTTACTATCTTTCTGATTTAGTCGTCAATTCATTTACTGGACCAAAATTGATATCCAGTTATCACAAGCTTGATTCATATAGAATCTTGCAAGTCACCTACCAAGAGCTTGTTTGATGTTGGCTCAAGCAGGATTTCCATCTTCACTGTGAATACTTGAGTATCACTCAGATGTTCTGGCAAGATCTCAAGGATAATGCGTAGGACTCTTTGTTACAGCTTGTGAACTTTATGGTGTTCAACAAGTGTATTTTGACATTGTGTCCTAATGAGATTTATACTATGATCTCTTCTGGCTCTAGACTCGATTTGTGCACTTTTGGTTTTAGTAATCGGAGGCTGGAGCAGACTGCCACCTATTCAATATTAACAATCTCGGAGTGAGATGTCAATAGATAACGTGTGTATCTCCGTGACAAATGAGACAAGTTTCTTTTGAGAGAAACCCGAATGGCTGGGAAGGGTTGTGCATTGCATCACTGGGTCCATGACGACTTTCTTCAATATCAACAATCATCATTGTGATTTTGATAGATTATGTATTGACCCGGTTTCTGCCTAAGGTGTAAGGAGGGCTTCTTTCTTTTCACCCTTTATCCATACATTTCTTTTTCATTCTTCAACCCCTTCAATGCTTACCAAGACGTCATTACTAACACCTTGTTGTGATTGTTCCAGTGTTAGCTCAATCTTAGTCGGCATTCTTCCCTTATACACATTCTTCCGGTTCTGGTTGGATCGTATGACTTATACCTAACCTAACCACCTTATGACTTCAGAATCGTCGTGAAATTAATAGGTTGTTGGGTATGTTTCCTATAGAATTAATAGCTTTGCTCGACCTCTTCTGCTCTTCTTGTCTTCTAAAAATCGACTTTTGTGGTTAAGGTATCAAAAATATGATCAAGCACACTGAAAACCTGTTTTTAGGTTTTTTATAGGGTCTGGAATTTGGTCGATACGGCGTATCGAGATACTAGATTTGGCCATTATTGGGGGTTTCTTGGAGTAGGGACACGGTTTTTGTATTCTTCCATAATATTTTATTACTTTATATTCAATACAACGTATAGAGTTCTCCTGGATATGGCGTATTAGACTTTATATCTTCGTGGTTTCTTATGAAGTGCAGACAAAGATACGCCGTATCTTCCTTGATGGATATGGCGTATAGGATGTCAGAGTTGGTTTCTTGAAATGTCTTCGTTTAAGCTCCAGAATGCATGCCTTTTTGCTAATCTTCACCGAGTACTCCATAATTACTACAATTCGCAAATACAAATAATTAAGTAACAATTCTTGCAATAATTATACAAAATGGGTTATCTGCATGGGATAAATGATGCAATAAAAGTGACATTATTTGATGTCATCACACGATGTGTTCTATGGAATAATGTATCGATGCTTGACCTTGGCTACTCTTCTTATCTTCAGAAAATCGACTTTTATGTTTATGGTATAGGGAATATGATTAAGCACACTGAAAACTCGTTTTTGAGTCTTCTATTTATAGTCTCTGAAAATGAGTCGATACGCCGTATTGAACGAGGTTAATACGGCGTATTTGGTGGAATTCCTTGGAGTACGCACCACGTTCACAATCAATCATATTAACTGTCGTCAATCACATTTACTGCAAGATCTTTGACTGTTAACCAGCTAGATACGGCGTATGTAATCAACAGGATACGCCGTATTGGATATTGAACATACATGGTTTCTTGTGAAGTCCAGGCGCAGAGCTTGCCGTATCTTCTTTGCTGGATACGACGTATGAAGTCAGAATAAGCAATCTTGAAATATCTTCGTTTAAGCTCTAAAATGTGCGCCTTTTAGCTTGTCTTCACAATGTACTCCATAATTACTGCAATTAACAACTTTAAGCAATTAAGTAACAATTCTTGCAATAATTATTATATAAAAGTAAGTAATTTTCTTGGGAGAAATGATGCTATAAAAGTAACGTTATTTGATGTCATCAAATATCCCCTCGCATGAATCCTACTTGTCCTCATGTAGACTCTAGAAATTTATTGAAAATGTATCCCAATCAGAGTTAAGGATTTTTTTTCCTTTAAGCCATTTCTTTTCATTTAATTTCTCTACAATAAACAAGACCTCACGAAAATATGGGAATGAAACACTCAGATCACTCAATAATCTAGGTGGTAACATTTTAATAGGTATGCTTAATTGCTCGATCGTGATTAGTATTCTATCATATGCTTGGCAAGGATACATATATCTACCACTAGAGCTAAGGAGTAACTAGTTTTAAAAGGTAAATTGGGTTAATAGGCTTAATGGGTTGGATCACTCTTTGCAACCTCTATTCGATGCCTATATTCCAGAAAAGGTGGCAAAGACCATACATACACATCTGTAATAACGAAATAGACACATATGACTGCATTCAAACGTTAACCCGAATAAGCTAAAGAATAGGATTAGTAGTCTTTTCCAAAGGTTGTAAACCAGCAGGGGTGCAAAACATATATACATGGCCGTAACGACGGAATAGACATATAAGATTGCATAATCCCCCCACTTGAGTAAAACCAAGGGTTTAGGACAAAGAGTAATATAGGGTATGGATCTTCTAACTTTCACCAAAAGTAATAAACCAACAAGGTGGCTGAATCACAAATACACGATCGCAACGACGGAATAGATATGCATGATTCGATATCATCCTCATTCGAGTAAAACCTAAGGTTAGTTGTTAGGAAAGGGAAATAAATTCTTGTGAAATAAAATTCACAAAACAAATAGATTAAGCCTGAACAAATAAGGTATATAGTTGCTAGTAACTTTCCTGGCCATTCCCATGATAAAGAATCAGAAGTATACACACAAACATTTTGATCATAGAATGAAAAAGACAACCTAATTGGCGTTCCCATAACGGTCAACTTCCCAATCATCCATACTTATACATACTTTTATAAGACAAGTGGTGATATCAACCACTTTATACAAAAGTATACATCGTTGATTTTTACCACATCTCAACGAATAATCCATCCTCCAAGTAATTTATTAGTTTAAGTTCAACGAACCGACTATCTTCATTCTTTCCTTTTTCTTTTTGCTACGATTTTCTATTTTTCCATTTTTTAAACAATACACTACGAATCTTGGTGCAATTTCACCATCTTCACCATCATAATTCATCCGGATAATTTTTCTTTAAACACTTCATCTGCTGGAATAAAATAATGCATGAAAAGCAAATACGAGCTACATACTTCTACATTCCCATTGCGTTGTGCAATTTTTCAACCTAACCAGAGATAGAAAATTTCACTTTGACACAGGAAATACAAAACTTTACACAAAAGCAACTAGCAACTTTGATTAATAGGCTTAATCTACAAGGTAGGCTAAGGTGTAAAGTTGTAACGAAATAAACATTTGGTGATAAATAGGAATGGTTCAACAGGATTTTCTAGGGGTATCTTAGTCTTGTAGTGAGAGTAAGCAAAGGGTTATACGGGGGTTAACTAACCAGTGTAGTTAGTTAATATTACAACCTATAGGCTTTTTGGTGTATTCCTATAAATTTACCAGTTAAATAGGTTACTCCATCTAATTCTATAGTACTCATTATTGCGGTCTCAAGTGATATACCAAGCCAAGTTCTACATCACCGGCACACTCATAATTTTTGTGGAATTTTTGGTAAACGTTTGGAAACGAAATAGGCTTAATTCTCACAATTTTTCATTAAGGGTTATTTATGCGCGAGGTCATGTAACTAGCAATTTTACAAAAGTATGCTAAAAAGTTTTAAATTAGGCATAATTTTAAGCATATAGCATATTATTTGTAAAAAGAAGGACAAGTAGGCATTCTAATTCTCCATCCCCCACTTAAATTATGCAACGTCCTCATTGTATCAATAAAACAGTTAAAGAAAATGGGAAATAGAATTAGAACGAGGAACTCCCCTGATATTTTGCTCGGGATGATTCTCCAATTTGAGTTCTTGAGCAAAAGTGTGTTGAAGAGGCGTCAAGAAATTTTAATATTAATACCGTATTGAGTTCAAACATACGTCTCACTAAGCCATTTCTGAGTAGGCTTATTATTAACTGTTTTACATTTATTCCACTCAGGATCTGGAGTAGGTGGCCTTTCTTGTTTCTTGAACCAGTCCTTTGGGTCATCATTGATAACGGGTGGTTCCTCAGTCTTACCCATGTCTTCTCCTAAATTTTGTAGCACTTGAGCATCTCCAGCCTCAAACATTGTCTCATATGCTTGTCCAGACTTGGCAGTAGATTTTGGCTGCGGTTTGGTGGTGCCTTTGGATGTTTCAGTTGACTTGGCCTTCTTTGATGGTTCATCGTCTTTACTTGTTTTCTTCCTCTTTAACCCTTGGTTTGATCCAGCAGGAGGACCTTCATCTTTGTCAGCATCATCTGGCTTTCTCTTCTTTGACTTGTCTGCAACACCTTTGTCCATGGCATCTTCATTCTCAAGAATAGACTCCATGAGAGCATGATATAGGGCCTTGTGCTTGGTGTTTTTATTAAATGATTTAGTTTTAGTCATTGTCTTAAACAAGGTTCTTTTTTGATCAAATTCTTGTAATTCAGTCGTATCAGATGAAGTGATGGTGTATTTAGTCTCTTGTTGTTTGCCTGCTTGTTCCATCTTGATCTTGCGAATATCTGCAACACTTTTTTGAGGTTTCTGTTGCTGTTGGAGCACTTCTACGACGTCTGTTGGAACATAGTGTTCCTTAATAAGTTCTAAAGTATGTCTCTGGATCACCTTATGAAGAGTATCATCCAGACTAGTTCCAAGGTACTCTTTAACAATGGTTGGAACTTTAGACTTGATTGTTGCACGAATAGTTGAACTGTGCTTAACATTTTTGAGTGTATTGACTTCATTTTCCAACTTAGAAAGTCTTTGATGGATTGCAGTAAGGGTTGAGAAATCAGGAGCCATAATGGTTGAGATTTTTGCTTCTGTAGTTGTTGGTGTTGGGATCGGTGTTGATTGTTGTGGAAGAGGGATGAATGGTGGAATTGGTGGAGGAATGGTTGTTGCTGGAGCTAATGAAGTTTCAGGAATTACCGTAACATGTACGGTGAGAAGTGGTGAGGTCTAACAACTTGGATCTTCATGTTGGACTTTGATGTCCATCATTGAGATAATTTTAGTGTCGGTTGAGGGAATGTAATCAAAGTTGAGAAATTTAGTGGCATAGTCGGATGAGATAGAAGAACTTGGTAGTGGAACTTCAGTCTTTTGTGTAGCAGGAGTAACTGAACTGTTTCCTGATCAACAACATTGACTTGATCACCTGCAACCTCTTGATTAATGTTCTCGTGCTCAGCATCTACATGACTAGCATCAGTTGTCTCTTTATCGTCTTCCCATTCACCTTCTAGCTCTGTGTCTTTTAACTCCACATTCACATCACTATACATCTCCTTATTGATACGATCATACCCTTAATCATCTATATTTTCATCATCAGTAGGTACATAGTTGTCAGGAGTATGTACAAACTCATCTTCTTCTTCATTATCTGTCTTATTGAGATCAGCGGCTTTGTCATTATCAGATTCAGTTCTTTCATCATCACCTTGTTGATCATCATCATCGTCATTATCATCACTATCTCCCCAAGATTCATACTCACTCTCAGAAGAATCTGCTTTGGACACATCAAGAACCCTTAGTTTTAAACAAGTTCCTTCACTTGTGTCAATTGACTTGCCTTTTGGCTCATCAGGAACATCTGATTCTAAACCAGCGCCCTCACTTGAGCCACCTGCTTGATGAATGTTTGTTTCCCGTTTGCTTTGTTTAATAGCTGATGTGTTGTCGTGTAGGTTGTATTTTATTATTATCAAGTTTAAAATTTATATTTAGCTGACTTATCCTAAAACAACACTCTAACGGGCAGTATACCCGCTCAAAGATGTAGCTTCGTTGGTAAGTAGGGTGTCGAACACTAAGAGCGAGAAAGTTAACCTTATATTCTATCAATATTTTATTTAGTCTAATTAGTCTAATTAATTCTATGTTATTTCTAATTATTGTTAAACCTATGATAAACCTAGTTTTATTAATAAAGGGGGGGTTTTCAGCCTGAGAGACTGGCACAGGTTTTGTGGCGACTTAAGTTAATTCAAAACACAATAATCATGCAAGAAGATAATCAGAAGATAAAAGAGCGGTCTAGCCAAATATAAGAAAACTGTATTAGCCATATTAAATCCGATTAAACGTTGGTTTGTTTGTTTAGTGTAATGAGTGCTTATCTCAAGGCGGCATATCATTCTTAAGACTTAGGCGGTACTTCTTCCTAAGAACTAGACACGTTGAATCCTGTCACAATTAATGCATCCACATAAAACATCCTTTTAGTTTAATTATAATCTATCTTAGGGATTAAAGCAATGATGATCCTGTGAAACCCTAGCCCATCGGGACTTTACCCACTTACTACTTGACGGCATTTTATATACTGGTAGTCTACTGTCCGAGTCTTTACCAAAAGAAGAAGAATGCTATAAAGGGTCACCTGCTAGTATAACTTATTCCCGTAAGTAATTGGTAAAGATAGGACATTATTTGTGATCCTATTGGTCCAGATATATAAGACGCGATATGGAGAGCCATCCTAGTATCTAGATCACTTGGTCAGTATCACTAAACCCAGTTGAATGATGGGTCGCATATTCAAGCACATAAAAAGTATGAAATGATAAACATAATTAAACAAACAACGATAAATTAGGCAATCAGGATTAAACAAACCAAACATTGAATCTTCATGGGTATTAGCCCATAACCATTGTAATAATACAGAAATAATCAAACAACCAAGGTAAACTAACCGAGTTAAATGAATGATACCAACAATTGAATGATTATTAGAGTACAAGAATTTTACGGTGTCTTTTATGGAATTATGTATCGATGCTTGACCTTGGCTGCTCTTTTTCTCATCAGAAAATCGACCATTGTGTTTATGGTATAGGGAATATGATTAAGCACACTAAAAACTCGTTTTTGAGTCTTTTATTTATAGTCTCTGAAAATGAGTCGATACGCCGTATTGAATGAGGTCATTACAGCTTATTTGGTGGAATTCCTTGGAGTACGCTGTAACAACCCGAGTTTTAGGCCGACGATTACCTCGAGCCAAGAATTATTTTCTACGATTGATATGGAATAATCATTTTTCGTTTTGGGCGATTTGATAAAAATCATTATTTTGGCTATTTCGTAAGCCGTGTTTCGAATTTCTATTCGTTTTAACGTTTGAGAAAATTTGAAAATTTATATTTTTTCTCCGAGAGCGAAACTATATTTATTTTAGTGTTTTATGACTTTCTCTGAGATTTTTGTGAAAATCGTGTCTACAGTCGTGTTTTACGTGGTTTAACATTTTACTAAATGTTTTAAAAATAAAATAACGTCAACGAAAGGAAAATAATTATGAATTTATAAAACCCGAGCTTATGGTTGGATTAGAGGGACGAAACAAACACCCTTGTATTAAAAAATGCAAGACTTTAGAGAAGGAGGGACTGATTTTGACAAAGTGCCAAACTAATTCCCTATATATACTAGCACACACACAATTTTTATTTTTACAAAAATTCATTTCTCTCTTGTCCCTCTTGCTCTCTAACCGCCGGCCACCACTATAACACTACCACCACTCGCCGGATTTTTACATGCAATATAATCCGATTATAAAATATTGATCCTTACACAAAACTAAACATATCCCCATAAGAAAAATCCACTTGCAATGAGTATTTCTCTAGTTTTGAATTGGTTCGAGTTCGTGTCGAAATGAGTTGAAGACATTGTTTAAAAGTGGTAAACAAGTATTCTTGCAAGTGGGTTTCGAATAAAAAGGTTCGGTTTGGTTGTTTGAGGTCACGTCCGAGCTCGGTTAAAAGAGGGGAAGGCCGAAAGCATTTTGTGTTAATTGTAAGCACTCTGTTTATGTTGTCGTAATGTTATTTTTATTTTTGTATAGTGTTTTGGTTCGTGCATGTGATGAAATCCGAAGGATCTTGCGTTAGACTAGATTAGGAATGACATTGGATGATAAAAATAGGCTAGTTGATAGTATTTTGATGTCGTCGAAAGCCAAAAATGGCCGTTTAGTATGTTTTCGAAAATGGATTTTCGAGCAGAAAACAGAACGCGTGTAACGAGGTTCGAAAAATCATAAAAACTGATTTTTGATTTAAGAATATGATAGAGTTTATTTTTATGAACGTTTCGGTAATTTGAACGTCCCATAACTCTAAATAACGAAGAAGTTATGGCCGATTGAAGTTTGGAAATTTATATACTTTTTTTTGACAGCTATTTGTGAAAAATACAAGCTGTGCAGATTTTTGAGCGGGCGTTTTGAGCACTTTCGAGTCCGTTTCGGCCTTCCGGCGAAACACGAAAGTTGTCCGAAATGCTGTTTCGCTTTTAACCTGTAAATTTCGTGAATTAACGATTTGAAACGAAGAAACTAGACCAAGTCGATGGTTAGAAAATAAAAGTATATATATATAAAAAGCTGACAGATTCTTGCAGGGGCAAAATCGTCATTTTCTGTTGAGATTTGGCTCTCGGCTAAAACTAAAAAGTTGTCTGAAACATCGTTTTGCATAAAATCTCTTTAGAGTTCGAATCGTGAAAATGTGATATAGTGAGTCGTTTCGTACGAGTCAGATTTAAGGAACAATTATATATATATATATATATATATATATATATATATATATATATATATATATATATATATATATTCTATACAAATTTAAGGAGTCATACAAAACTCGATTTTAGCAATGATTTGTGAATCAAATTTATTGTCATTTTTATAAGCTTTAATTCATATTTGTATGATGTTTATTTGTGAATCAAATAAAAATTCTGATATCTTTTTGCTTAAACGTAGAGTTCTAATATAATTCTTCAAAATAAAAAAACATTCTCAAACGGATACCTGGCTTATATATTTCATATTTTTACTTTATTATTATGTCTTTGCTCCTTACCCCCCCACCCCCCCCCCCCCCCCTTTTTATATTATATAAGCTGGCAGATTCTTGCAGGGGCAAAATCGTCATTTTCCGTCGAGTTTCAGGTCTCGGCTAAAACTAAAAGGTTGTAAGGAACGTCGTTTATGCATAAAATCTCTTTAGAGTACGAGTAGTGAAAATGTTATGTAGTGGGTCGTTTCGTTACAATATTCTTTTCCTCCACAGGTCAGATTTAAGGATATATATATTAGTATATACACACCACATATATATATCTATATTATATATATATATATATATATATTATATATTTTTATATTAATAACATACATATATATTATTATATAATATACATATATTATATATATTATTTGTGTATATACATATATATATATACATATATATATATTTTAATGTGATTATCATCCAAAATGTGTAAAAAAATTCGAATCAATGTTAAAAAATCTCTCGTTTTTGCAATATAAGTAAAATACTGAATCTTCTATACAAATTTAAGGAGTCATTACCATAACTCGATTTTAGCAATGATTTGTGAATCAAATTTATAATTTATAGCTTTAATTCACTATTAAATGATGTTTACTTGTGAATCAAATAAAAAATTCTGAATCAATTTGCTTAAACGTAGATTTCTCAATCTTCTCAAAATAAAAACCTTCTCAACGGAACCAGAGCATATATATATATATATATATAAGCTGGCAGATTCTTGCAGGGGCAAAATCGTCATTTTCCGTCGAGTTTCAGGTCTCGGCTAAAACTAAAAGGTTGTCCGGAACGTCGTTTTGCATAAAATATATTAGAGTCGAGTCGTGAAAATGTGATGATAGTGGGTCGTTTTCGTTACGGTCCAAATATTAAGGTATATATATATATTCACACACCTATATATATTTATATATATATGTTTATTATATATTATATATTTGTATTATATATTTATATATATATATATTTAATTTATATATATTATATTTATTATATTATCTATATTTATATATATATATATATATAAAGTCAAACGTTGACTTTTAAAAGTCAATTAGGTTAATATGAGACTTGTTGGATTTTATAAAGATAATAAACACTATTATTATTACGATCATGATATTTTGTGTTTGACAACGTAAATGAACGAGGACGTTTCTAAAAAAAATAGTAACATTCTAAAAATAGAAAGTTTCCGAAAATAGAAAGTTTTCAATAAAGTGATACAACTTATGTTTGAAAGAAAGATTTTTTTTGGGTAAAGGGGAATCCAAACCCTGGCAAAAAATATATTCCCAAAAAACCGATAAGTACAATGGAATGTAGCTGCAATGCTACATTAACCTCAAGCCACAACTTGAACAGCCATTACATCATATGACATGCCATATGATTACTTTCCTATTACAAAATAACCAATTAGCACATAAGGGAAAAAACCACTTGATAGTGCTATAAACAATAAAAACAATAACAAACATGTTTAAAAGGTCTTGAGATTGCACTCCGTACGATCATTCCAAAAGTGACACTTCAATCCACCTTCATATCGCTCTCATTCAGCACATCAAGAACTTGTTGAGAATGCTGCCACGTGGTATTATCCTTCCATTCATTATCCTCATCATCCATTTAGGCGCTAAAGGAATCTTAATACGACACATTCTTAGATGAGGACTTGTAGCAGCTAGATTTCACTCTTTCATTGTAGTATTGACATTTGAACCAGATTTTGTTTAGTTTGATATTACCTCTTATCTACACGACGATAATGCCATGTAAGCGATGTTTATTCAATACCACCCCATTCTTACCTGTTTGGTGCTTTTTCTTCTTGTGTTTCCTATTCCTTTTTAACAACCTCAAACCTATCAGTCTGGCCACATCTTAGAATGGAATTAACTTTCATCATTAGAACCACAGTCGTAGTTACTTCTTAGGACGCTTTGGACATTTTTCTTCGTTCGTGATCAAAAAATTAAAACAAGTTGAACACCTGGAGGTTGTCCACTCATATTCAATGCGAAAATAGTAGCTATACGAATGACACTTTATCTTAACCTAAGTGGAATAGCAATCACCAACTCTTCCTTAGGAGCATCTTCAGCCGAAACCTCAATAAGAGCACGAGCATACGCACTACGGCCCCATGACTGCAAACACATATTACTCGTATACGCATCAAGCCGAATTGGTTTCCCAATTTGAGTGGTGATGAGACTAAGTCCCACTTCTGAGTAAGCAACAATGGGAACATGGTGAAGTTTAACCCACACCGGAACCTTCTTGATCTTTGCCTTATGTAGATCAGAATCTGGAGACCAAACATTCAAAATCAATGGAACCATTCGAATCAGCCACGGTCCATTTTCTAGAACTCTGTCCATACCTTCTTTAGTTTCAAATTGGAACAAGAAAAAATCACCATGAAGTTGAATTCGCTTTATCCCAAATTTAGCCCAAACATTCTGAACATAGTTCTCAACTAAGCGAAACGCCAACCGTTTCCCAACAAAATACCCATATAAAGTGTTAGCAAACCCGTGAAATTACAATACTCCAATGGCGACCAAAGGAATAGTAATGGCTCTTGCACCCTACACTTGTTCCTACATCATTCCTAAGCTCTGTAATTTTCACCAATTTGTTCTGATTAGACTTAATAACGAGGCAAAGACGTTAATAACCTTAGGTCCAGACTGTTGTTTGTAGCATTTGTCAAAGAGTTGTATCACTCGCTTCCCCATCGTCGCTCCAACAATATTCGAATCAGCCATAGGCCCATTAACATTAGGACCACTTGCTGTTTTACTCGACAATATCAGCCCGGGGGGCCCCCCCCCCAAGGTCCAGTAGCATTCGAAACCCCCTTATCAGCAGTCACCACATTCTCATGAGCATTAGTATGCGTCGAACCAACCCTTTCACTAGTAAGACTCGGTTGAAACCCACTCTCATCAGCGTTACGAATTGGTGATGCATAATCCGTTTCGACCTCCAATTTCAATTGGTAGGTAGGTTTTCATAGAAACCTTCCTAACCCCGTTATTATTCCTTAGCAATAGGAGATTGAATCGATCTTTTCAGAATCGATTTAAGAGGCTTTGGGTTTACATCAGATATTCGGACGCCCTCAATGAACGAGATTGAGATCTTCTATAAGTTAAGCAATCCTTCAGTAAACCCCATCTAGTATATTTCAAACGCATCATGTTTACTACGATCGACATTGTTTTCCATCTCTCCTAACTCGATACACCCAACAGAATGAAAACCCACCAGTAGCAAAAGAAACCCTAATAAATTAGGGTTTCAAACACACCAATCAGAAACCTCACCCTATATCCATGATCGTCCAGTAAGCACAAACGAATCCCAAAACACCAGCAGTAACGAGATAGCAGAACCGATTCACAATGGGTTTATTACAAACCCTAATCGCCGATTAAATAAATAATATATCAGATAAGCCCTAATCGCCGCATAAAATATTAATATAAGCAACCAAGCCCTAGCCACCACACCCAATCACAAACAAGCAATCAGATACAATTTAAAGAACAAGCCTCCCACGTTAATTTAATCAAATCACAATCAGAAACTATTGGATTAAAAGGATCGAAAAACCCTAATTAAAATCAAGAAACCGAAATTATGAACAGAAAAAATTAGCAATAGGAAACAAGAAACCCTAGATCGAATCTGAAAACTAGATGGAAAAATAAGGCACAAAAGATTAGACCACAAGTTTCTAAAAATAGAAAGTTTTCGATAATAGAAAGTTTTCAATAAAGTGATACAACTTATGTTTGAAAGAAAGATAATATTTAAAGTATACTAAGTGTTAGGATCTAGGTCGCGCAAGAGGATTTCTCATCACATGTGTGTTTTATACGATTTATATCGTTGCGATGTACGCATCATTCGATCGTACTTTATTATATAGTAACCGAGCGACATAATTATAGGTCGCGACCGAGTTTGTTATCGTTGACGTTTCGTGATTGATTGATTATTGATCGTGGTCTTCAATCAAGGTGAGTTCATAGCCTCACTTTTGAACTGTTTTAAATGTTTTATAAACCCGCGAGGGGGATACATGCATGTTTTGAAAAGTAGAACGCAAGTAGTTTTAGACGTGCTTGTTGTTGCTTGTTTTATAAATTGAACATAAGCAATTTTATACATGTTTGATGTCGTGGTTTGTTCTAAAAATTGAACGCAAGTGTACTAAAATGATAATATGATTTCATTGCCATTAGTATATGCCCTTTTGCCGTGTACTCGTTAATTACCGAGAAGGTAAACGTTGAATGCATTAAATAGATCTATTGGGTTTGACAGCCCTGTCCGGGGTATGAATCCGAAGGTGAGCACCCTGTAACGGACATTTTGTATTGAGAAAGGGGTAGTGGCATACTACCCGGTCAC
Organism: Tanacetum coccineum; assembly: GCA_026074375.1. Taxonomy (NCBI): domain Eukaryota; kingdom Viridiplantae; phylum Streptophyta; class Magnoliopsida; order Asterales; family Asteraceae; genus Tanacetum; species Tanacetum coccineum. The sequence continues at coordinate 81,223 of BQNB010006038.1, read as the reverse complement.
TTATTTATCTATCATGATAAATGTGTTAAGGTTCAATACACGAGCTCATGAAAGTTGGAAATGTGTTGTGGCTTGGCTAGCTAGCAAGTCATACATGTTTTTGGTGGAACCAAACTGCGTTCTAATATTATAAATGTTTTGTAGAACCAACTATATGTTCTAATTGTTACTTGAAAACTCTATGAATTCACTCAACCATTGTGTTGACGTTTTTAAGCATGTATCTCAGGTTTAGGTGCTTGTGACGGCTTGGATGGGACGGAACGCGAATATCAAGGATTGGAACTCGGTGAAATTTTGTACCTTCGATAAAGAAGTTTTAAGAAAACGAGTCGTGTTGTGACTCATAGAAATATATTTGTTAAACTAGTTTGGGACCTTGTAACTCTGATCTTTTTTTTAAATAAAAGCATATGTGATTTTGGTTTATAAACGTCTCTTTTGAAGTCGTTTACTGTGACTTGTGTGCATGTATTATGAAGTAGCACCCCAATGTTGCCTTGTAAATTTGGGGGTGTTACATACGCACCACGTTCACAATCAATCATATTAACTGTCGTCAATCACATTAACTGTAGGATCTTTGACTATTGACCAGCTGGATACAGCGTATGTAGTTAGAATAAGCAATCTTCAAATATCTTCGTTTAAGCTCCAAAATGTGCGCCTTTTAGCTTGTCTTCACAATGTACTCCATAATTACTGCAAGTAACAACTTTAAGCAATTAAGTAACAATTCTTGCAATAAATATATAAAAATAGGTAATTTTCTTGGGATAAATGATGCTATAAAAGTAACGTCATTTAATGTCATCAAATATCCTCCCACTTGAATCCTACTTGTCCTCAAGTAGACTTTAAAAATTTATTGAAAATGTATCCCAACCGAAGTTAAGGATTTTTTTTTCCTTTAAGCATTCTTTCATTTAATCCCCTGTACAAAACCAAGCACCTCATGAAATAATGGAAATGAAAACACTCTGATCACTCAACTAATCTATGTGGTAACATTTAATAGGTATGCTTAATTGCTCGGTCGTGATTAGTTTTCTATCCTATGCTTGGCAAGGATACACGTCTCCACCACTAAAGCAAAGGAGTAACAAGTTTAAAAAGGTAAATTGGGTTAATAGGCTTAATGGGTTGGATCACTCTTTTCAACCTCTATCCGATACCAATATTCCAGAAAAGGTGACAAAGACCATACATATACATCCGTAACGACGAAATAGACATATAAGATTGCATAACCCCCCCCCCCCCCACTTGAGTAAAACCAAGGGTTTAGGACACAGAGTAATATAGGGTATGGATATTCTAACTTTCACCAAAAGTAATAAACCAACAAGGTGGCTGAATCACGCATACATGGCCGTAACGACAGAATAGACAACAGATCCTTAGAAACCCTAGAAAAGAAACCCTAACCCTAATATTCTCCCTTGGCGATTTTTTCCCTTGCCGATTTTCTCCCTTGGCGATTTTTTCAACCCTTTTCTAATCGATTCTTAAGTTTAATCTGCTTAAATTCCTTCTAGTAATCATGTTAGCTGCTTGTTAATCTCTGTATTAACTTCGTTAACATTGGTCTTATTAGGTTTTTATTCCAGTTTTCTTAGGGTTCGATTTGTTTTAGGGTTTTTAAAATCGTTTTTTAGGGTTCTTTGGTAATCGCGATTTATCTTTTCTTGATCTCACGATGGAAGTCGGTTAGATCAATCCTTGGGCTGTTATATTTATACCTTAGCCTATGCTAAGGTTTCGATCTAAGATTGGCAAAGATCTCAAGGTTTAATCGCTGCTCTTGTTATCACAATTTAGGGTTTTTAGGGTTTTTTCGTTTTCTGTTTTTTGTTGAGATGTCGAATCATGGGGTCCACCCTGATGGTGAGGCGTTTGTTGAGGTAAATTTACGTAGGCTGCTCGTGCTTGGTAAAAGTGACCTCAGCGGTGATAAATGTTGAGTTTAGATTGGTTCCTCCGGAGCTTGGTCCTTCGTCTCCTAGCTGAAAGTAAGAAAGAGCACCGTTAGCTCGCCTCGGGGTGTGAATCCGAGACCAACTCTGGCGTAAGAGTAAGTATGGTGGTATGAGATAAATGCGTAGAATATAAAGTCTGGTCCGGAGTAAGTATTGTATGTATCGTCTTTGGGGAAATGAGCCCTCCCTTTATACTATTTGGGATTCACTACAAGACATAACCGTGGGGCTCTCTCTTGGTATAATCTGTCGGTTGCGTGTCATTCCAAGGACAGTGGTCCTTCATAAGGACAGTACCTTTGTCGGAGTGTCTCTTAACACTGCCGCATTAGGTACGAAGCTTATGACTCGGAACCTATAGTGTCCTTCGACACACCAACCTTCTCTAGAGTTCTAATATGGCTCCGGACCTGAAGTGTCCTTCGAACAAGTTAGCTTCTCGAAGGTTTCTGTGGTTTTAGTCGTGCTAGGTTAGCAACAATAATCTAAGTCTTTCTTTGTCTGTATGTTCTAGGGTGAGCATATACCGCATCATGTTCCCCCGGAGTCTTGTATGAATGCCATTGAGGCCTTTCGTGCTGGGACGCAGCTTTGTGGTATTTTAGGTCTGAGTAGTTGGAGTCGTCAGAGCTCTCTTTTGTTTTCTTCTATTGGAGAGTGGGCCTCTTCCTTACAGCAACGTGGTGTTAGAGGTAGGATGGCAGCCTTCTGGGGGGTATTCTGGTGACATGAAGGTGGGGACGAAGGGGGGAATGAGTTTTCGGTGGGGCGGGGGGTGGGCGCATTGGGATAGTGTTACTCTGTGCGGGGTGTGCGTGGTGGGTGGGGAGGGGTGGTGGGGGGGGTGGGTGGGGGTGGTCGTGGGTGGGGTGTTTCTTTGGGGGGTGGGGGGGGGGGGGGGGTTAACATTTTGGTTGGGGGAGTGGGTTGTTGGGTTAGTGGGGGTGGGTTGTGGTGGGTGTGTTGGGGTTTTTGGGTGTTGGTGTGGGGTTGTGGGGTTAATTAAGGTCTGAGAATTTGTCTTCTACATCTTTCTCTTTTTTTTACTACTCTTGGAGGCGTGGCTCATCCAACTCCACTTGGTGAAAGCTGACGTGTCATCATCATGTGGATCATTTTCCATCATTATTTACTAGGGTTGCATCATGCTTACGTGGTGACGGTTGATTTTCCCAGAGCCACTATAAATAGCTTTTCCTTGTTTTCACATTTTCACTTTTTGATTTTTTACCCATGCCGTTGCATCTCATTCTATTTGTCTCAAGGTCCGGTTGCTTGCCGCTGCATCTCCCTTTTTTGAAAGTAGGTACTTTCTCTCTCTTATTCTTCCTATTTTCTCGCCATGTCTAAAAATGATATGAAAGACCGTATATGTGCCCTTTCTAAGAATGATTTAAAAGATTTGGTGAAGACTTATCGTATACCACTAGATCTTCATCCTCGTTTGCCTGATCCCGGGTTTACCATGGATCGTCTTCCTGCTGATGCTATATGCATTTATTCTGAGTTTCTATGGTTTTTTGGCGTTCGTGTTCCTTTTTTGACATTTATTTTATCCGTGCTTAAATATTTCAAGGTGCATATTTCTCAGCTGGTCCCTTTAGGTTTGAATAAGGTGGTGTCCTTTGAGGTTGTGTGCCGCGACTTAAATATTGTTCCCACCGTTACTTTGTTCCGTGTGTTTCAATGTCTTTGCAAAAACAAGGGGATTGGTTTTCTTTCTCCAAACGTCGTAATACGGAGGATGTTTGTATATCTGATGGTCCTTCGAGCTTGAAGAAGTGGAAGAACAAGTTTTTCTTGCTAGATCGTAGAGCCATTCCGGACCATCTGACATGGAGACATTCTTTTTCATGTGTTTCGGATGATCTTCCTTACGATGGCTATGACCGGAATGATGTGCAGCGATTATGTGCTCGCTTGATTCGCCTTCGTGAGATGAGGGAGGAGGTGCTTGTTCGTTCTGGATTGAGTTTTGTGTAGTTTAATAAAGAATGTGATCCGGTCTTTCGAATGGTTGATGATAATGCTGGTAGGCTAGGGGGTTATAATTTCCATTCCTTGTTTATTGTTTCTTTTGTCATGTGTTGATCAGTGTTTTGCCTTTTATGCAGAGATGAGCATTTACGATTTTATGACTCTTCCATCTTAGAGTGATGCTAAACTTGCTGAAGAATCCCATCATCTCTCTTGGCCGCTGCTAGAGCGTGTTCCGTCGCATACTACTACACCGACAACAGAAGGTGCTATTATTCCGTTGCCTACTCCAGATGAGATTGATGCGTCTTTACCAGATTCTCGTCTTGTCAAGAAGTCAAAGGGTTCTTCTCATGCAAGCCGGTCATCGAAAAAGAGGAAGCTGCAGAAAAGAGATTTAGAAGCTAGTTCTAGTGCTCCGGAGTTGGATCAGGCCGAAGGTATGGATGAATCTGACCTAGCTGATTTATGTGCTAAGATTGAGGATAGCTTGGAGAGAGATGAAGGTGTTTCTATGAGGGCTGTTTCGGCCCCTACACCGCGTCTTGGTAAGAGGTTGGGTGTTCCTCCTTCTGCAATTGTTGTGAGTGTTTTTGAACCATCCCATGTTGGGACTTCGGCCCCTGCTTCTACTTCTGGTCGTAGTCTTTCCCTTGGAGGTATGCTGCTATTTCCTCCCTCCTTTTTTTAGTTTATGTTTTTGGCTAAGTTGTTTGTGGATTTTTAGGTGTTGTTGCTAGTGGTTGTGTTGGGAAGTCCGGGGCTGAGGTTATGCGGCATTAGATGGATCCGCTGGATTGTTTGGCTCGTAGTGCTCTTGCTCGCGATGCTGAGTATGATCAAATTCCGGATGATGATTTTGGCATCGTTACTCGTGGTGAAGAGATTGATTTGACACTATTTCCTCTTGCTGCTGGTCCCTATTACATGCCTTACCCATATGAAGGCGTTTCCTCTCCTTTGTATACTAGAGAGGAGTGGAAAGGACCCCATGTACCGGAACGTAGTATCTTGTGTAAGGATATTTTCAAGGATCCGGATGTATGCAAGAAGGCTTTGGATGGGACCATTACACCGGCTGAGCTTAGGAGGACCGAATCTTTGCTTCCACTGGAGTTGTCAAATCGTATTAATGTCCTTAGTGCTTTGTTGGTTTCTCATGGCTATAAGTTGAATTCTTGTTATGCTAACTTGGTTTCATCTAAAGCCCATCTTCAGGAGAAGTTTGATAAGAAGAAAGGGGATGTTAAGTTGCTTCGTTCGGAGGTTACTTCCTTGGACAATAAGCTTGAGAACTTGCAAAGAGGTTATGATGATTTGGGTCAGGAGAATAGGGAGTTGCGTTCTTAGAGGGATGCTGCTTCTGAGGAGGTAAGGAAGCTGCGGTCTCAACTTACTGATGCTAAAACTACTTTCGCAAGTTTATCAGAAGAACTAACCCAGACCGATGCTAAGTTATCAGAGCAAGCTCTTACTGTGAGAGACTTGCAAAATGAACTTGTTCCAGAGAAGTCTAAATCTCAAGGATATAAGGATTTTATGGGTGGTTTAAGGGAGGAGGCTACTCAGTTTGTTGGTTCTGGTGTAGAGAGTCTTGTTCGGAAGTTGTTGTCGAGTGATGAATTTCATGCTGCTCTTGCTCGTGTTGCATCTCTTGGCATAAATTATAGTGTTGAGAGGGGGTTACGCATGGGGCGTACCGATGTTGAGTTTAAAGCAGCTGTCCAGAAAGTCTCTAACTTCCATGTTGGTGCTAAGGCTGATTTTGACAAGGCTCTGGATGACTTTCCTACTACCCTTTTTCCTTTTCTTAGCAAGATTGTTGCAGCCTCCGAAGGTAGTCTTTCCAATGTGGCCCAGATATTGCCGGACAAATTTGTTCGTTCAGCCACCTCAGTTGCCGCTGCTCCCTCTAGTGCTAATGAAGCTCTGAAACAAGTGCCTCCTTGATCATGCTTCTTATGATTTAGCTGCTAGTATTTAGACTAACCTTTATGTTTGCTAGATTTTGCCAACTTTGTTGGATGTGTAATGTTCCGAATACTTGATGGTAGTTTTGTTACTATCATCTCTTTTGATGGTGCTTTATTTTGCACTCCTTCGGGTCAATTTATGTTATCCTGTGTCTTTGTCATCCCTTTATGTTGTGCCTAACTTGCTTATTTGGCCCATTTTTATAGAGTACATTCAGGTTTGTCCATTGTATTTGTTTGTTTCTTAAGACGCGACAATAGCTGCATACCCATGCAGAGTATTAGCTAACTCTTTGCGTTTTAAGCATACATACTTAGACAATTGTTATTGGAATCTATGTAGCTTGCATGATATTTCTTCATTCGATGTAGCTATTCATCAGAGAGCTTTCATGGGAGGGGGAAGACTTTGTGCTTCCTCCCTTCCACTGGCGAACTTACGTGTTTCTTTCTTTCGCCCATGTTGTTGCTTATTATTTCATCCGGAGGTAGCGAACCATCCGATGCATTTATGTTTTCATGGATTTAAAAGTTGTTCTTTCATATCATCATAAAGATGTACATTAGATCCGTTGCTTCCGATGTAAAATACATGTTTTTTCAGAGAGTTTAGCAACAATTTTCTTCCTTTCCCTTACTTCCTATTACATGTAATATTTCCTCAAATTACTAGAGTGCCATGTGCGTGGTATTTCTGCACCTTCCATAGACCGAAGCTTGTAGGCACCCATGCCATATGTTTCAACAACCTCGTATGGTCCTTCCCATTTTGGTCCAAGTTTGCTTGTGTTTTCTGCTTTAGCTCGTTTTTTCGAAGGATGAATTCTCCTACCTTGAATTGTTTATGATGGACTCGTTGATTATAATACTTTTCCATTGTCGTTTTTGTCTTGCTTCTCTGATTGTCGCTATCTCTCTCCGCTCTTTGAGCAGGTTTAAGTTTATCCTGAGTGCTTCCTCATTTTCTTCATCGGACCTCTGGATTGTTCTTCTTGTGGGGATGCATATTTCTGCAAGTATGACTGCTTCGGTACCATATGCTAGACTAAATGGTGTTTCCTCGTTACTCGTTTTGGTTGTTGTCCTGTGGGCCCATAACAAATTAGGCAATTCCTCTACCCATGCTCCACCCTCCTGATGTAGCCTTATTTTAATTCCCTGCATTATGCTTCGATTAGCCCTTTCCACAGCTCCATTTGCTTGAGGATGATATACCGATGTAGAGACGAGTTTTATTCCTAGTCCTTCTGCCTAAGACTTGAATAGGTCGTTAATCAACTGGGTTCCATTGTCTGTTATGATGGTGGCTGGTATTCCAAACCTACATACAATGTTATCAAATGCGAAGTTTTTGACCTGTTTTCCTGTTATGCTAGTTACTGCCTTAGCCTCTATCCACTTGGTAAAATAATCAATAACTACAATCAAGTACTTGATTTTTCCCCGAGCCTCGGGAAGAGGTCCAACAATGTCTATTCCCCATTTTCGGAAGGGCCACGCTGAAGTGACGGAGATCATGTCATTTTTTAGCAGCTTCGGTACGGTGATGTATACTTGACATGAGTCGTAGCTTGATATCTCACTGTTGGCATCCTGATGCATGCTTGGCCAGAAGTATCCAGCATTCAAAGCTTTATGGACTGCCCTCCTTGGTCCGTCATGCATTCCGTACGACCCCATGTGTATTTCCTTTATCAGATATTTGGCCTGCTGCGGACCTATGCATCAGAGTAGTGGCCCTAAGTATGATTTTCGGTATAAGACTCCTTCCTCCATGGTGTAGTTGCGTGCTTTTTCTTGAATCGTTCGTGCCTCGGCAACATCTTCCGGTAGGATTCCATGTTCAATATAGTCTTGGATCGATGTCATCCAAGTTTTTGTTGCTTTTTTAATGATTGCATTAACTTCTACCGTATCCACCGATCGCTCATTGAGTTCCTTAATCAGTACTCCCTTTGTTAATCCTTCACATTGCACTGCTGCAAGCTTGCTTAAAGTGTCAGCTTTTTTATTATCTTCCCTTGGTATATGGCTTATCTGGAAGTTGTTGAAGCTACAGATCATTTCTAAGGCTTTTTCCTTGTACTTCTTGGTTTTCTCACTTTTTGCTTCGTATGATCCTTCCACCTGGCTTCCTACCAACTTCGAATCTATAAATGCATGCATCTTTCCGACCTTCATTTTTGCTGCTATTCTTAAACCTGCCAGCAGCGCTTCATATTCCGCATCATTGTTTGAGTTGGCGAAGTTCAATCGAAGAGCGTAGGAATATTCTGCTCCTTCCGGATCTATCAGGACGAGTCCTGCCCCGGATCCGTGTTCATTGGAGGCTCCGTCGGTATATAGTTTCCATATGTCTGTTTCGGTGCCCAAATTTTTAGGTGTTTTGGTTTCTGGAGCTTCCTGCTCTTCCCTGCTTTTTCCTTCTGTCAAAGTATCGTTCGGCCCACTTGCTTTTACTTGTGTAGAGTTTTCCTCCACCATTGTGTCTGCTAGGAAATCGGCGAGCACTTGTCCTTTTATCGCGCTTCTTGGGGCGTATTTGATGCCATAGGCTTCGAGCTCAATTCCCCACTTAGCCAATCTTCATGTTGCTTCTCGATTGTTTAATATTTGACTTATGGGTTTGTTTGTGATAACCTTAATTGTATGGCCTTGAAAATACCTTCTCAATCGTCTAGCGGCATGTACTAGTGCTAGAACTAGTTTTTCCATCAATGGGTAATTAAGTTCAGCACCCTGCAGTGTTCTGCTTATGTAATGGATTGGGGTTTGTCTCTTATGTCTCTCCACTAATAGAACGGCGTTGACTGCTTCGTTGGCCGCTGATAGGTAAACCATGAGTTCTTCTTCCTTCTTTGGGGCCGTTAAGGTTGGTAGCTCCGTTATCAGTCTCTTCATTTCCTAGAATGCTTCTTCGGCCTCTATTGTCCAATGAAAGTCCTTTTTCTTTGTACACTTTTTGAGGGTGTCTATGCAAGGCAACAAGTTTGCTGCCTAGCCGTTGCATTTGTTTCAGGTTGCTTGGTGAGGGCATGTTTACCACGGCCTTTGTTTTCTCTGGATTTGCTCTGATTCCTTCGGAAGTAACTATATACCCTAAGAATTTGCCTTCCTCCATTCCGAAGGATCATTTTTTGGGATTTAGCTTCATGTTTACCTTTTTGAGTGTCAACAATGTTTCTTCAACGTCTTTTATCATTTCTAGTTCTGTCTTGCTCTTGATGACCATGTCATCCACATATGCCTCTAAGTTCCTTCCTATTTTTCCTTCAAAGATGGTGTCGACCAACCTTTGATATGTTGCTTTGGCATTCTTTAATCCAAAGGGCATTTTTGTGTAACAAAAGACTCCTTCATCGGTATGGAATGTTGTTTTCTCTTCATCCTTTTTAGCCATTCGTAATTGGTGTTACCCCTTGTAGGCGTCTAGGAAGCACTTGTATTTGAACCCCATTAGGGATTCGATCTTCGAGTCAATCTCCGGCAGAGGGTATAGGTCTTTTGGACAACTTTATTTAAGTCTTTAAAGTCGATGCACATCCTTCAGCTGTCGTCTGGTTTTTTGACTAGAACAGGATTGGCTACCCATGTGGGGTATCGCACCATTCTAACTATTCCGGCTTTAAGCCATTCTGCTACTTCCTCTTTTACTAATTTTCTTCTGTCCGGAGCTATGCTCCGTTTCCTTTGCACCCTCGGTTCTATGTGAGGGTACATCTTGAGTTTGTGTTCTACAATGAAGCGGGGAATTCCAGTCATGTCTTCCGGAGTCCAAGCAAAAGCATCTGCATGTCTTCGTAGTATTCTGGTGAGTCCGGATCTACACTCAGCCGACAAGTTTCCTCCGATAGTGACGGTTTTAGCGGATAGTCGTCATGAATGACCACCTTCTCCGGAGGCTTGCTTTCGAGCGGCCTTTCAGGGTGTTCGTCCTTTCCCTCAATTTTTTCACCTGTTTAAGTGTCTTTCTCAGGTGGGCTGGGTGGTCCCTGCCCTTGAATTTCTTCCCTGCCCGTGTTGGTCGTTCCTTCCGAACCAAGTGCTGGTATTCGGGGGAAGGTGATCCTTCTTTCCAGGGTCGGTCCTTGCGCTTCTTCCATCCTTCGGCATTCGTGGAGGGTTTCTTTTTTGGTTGTCACTGTTGCAATCCCATTGGCGGTGGGGAATTTTATCATTGAGTGGATAGTGGAGGCTACATCTCCTAAGCTTCTTAGACTGGTTCGTCCCAATATGACGTTATAAGGGGAGTGACTTTTAATGACTGCAAATTCGATTGGTATAGTTTGGAGCCTTTCTGATTCTCCCATAGTCACATTTAGGTTGATGGTTCCTATTAGGTAACTCACTTCGCCAGAAAATCTCACCAACGGCGTTCTAGACTCTTTAAGCTTTGCCCTTGTTTCAGCTCTTAAGTTTTGGAAACAATGTTCATACATAACTTCGGAAGAGCTTCCTCCGTCAACATAGATCCTTCAGACAAAAAATCCTTTAATCAGTGCTTCAAGTATTATGGGAGAATCGACCAGTTGGCACCCTGGGGTGGAAGGAAATGATATCTCGTTGTCCAACCATTGTTCCGCTTGTTCGCAGGGCCTTTTCCTGCTTGTATATCCTCTAATCATTCTGACGATGGTTCCGAGCCGGACTTGCTCCACTTTTTCAGACTTTTTTCTATTTATGCTTTTATATTTACCTTTGCGATTAGCGCTGAGGTTTTGCTTTCTATAGCTTCTCTTTCGAATTTGTGACATTTGTTGAGTTGCCGATGCAAATATTTGCTCCGGTAAGGATGATGGATATGGTTTCTTCTTTAACCTTGGCCTTTTATTAGGTTTTATATCGAACGTCCTCGATGTGTTTCCTATCTGACTAACGAGGGTGGTAGAGGGGTGGCCGTTACCGGGCGGAAAGGATGCAACGGACCACGGGTGTGGTCCCATCACCCTGAATTCTAGTATTACCCTTCTGACCCCTTCTTTTGGTGACTGCGAGTCAGTCATGTTTTTCCTTCTTTCGTCAAACTCAGGTAGATTAGGATGCCGGGTCCCACGGAAGGCGCCAAATGTTGAGGTAAATTTACGTAGGCTGCTCGTGCTTGGTAAAAGTGACCTCAGCGGTGATAAATGTTGAGTTCAACTTGGTTCCTCCGGAGCTTAGTCCTTCGTCTCCTAGCTGAAAGTAAGAAATAGCACCGTTAGCTCGCCCCGAGGTGTGAATCCGAGACCAACTCTAGCGTAAGAGTAAGTATGGTGGTATGAGATAAATGCGGAGAATATAAAGTATGGTCCGGAGTAAGTATTGTGTGTATCATCTTTGGGGAAATGAGCCCTCCCTTTATACTATTTGGGATTCACTACAAGACATAACTGTGGGGCTCTCTCTTGGTACGATCTGTCGGTTGCGTGTCATTCCAAGGACAGTGGTCCTTCATAAGGACAATACCTTTTTCGGAGTGTCTCTTAACACCGTCGCATTAGGACGGAGCTAATGACTCCGGACCTGACGTGTTCTTCGACACACCAGCTTCTCTGGAGTTCTAATAATGGCTCCGGACATGACGTGTCCTTTGACAAGTCAGCTTCTCCAGAGCGTTTCTTTGGTTTTAGTCCGTGCTAGTTTAGCAGGAATGTCTAAGCTACTTTCTTCGTCCGGATGTTCCGGGAGAGACTATACCTCATCAGCGTTGTTAAGAGATGTCTCTATGCGTATGAAGTCATTAACTGGTAGAGGGGATTCATCGAGTGGTAATTACGCACGTACGGCTTCTAGGGTTTTGTCAAACCCTAATTATGGGTTACCTAAAGCTACTAGGACCAATGGATTTAAGTCATGATGTCTTCTGAAAGCCTCATGATTATGTTGTTGGTACGAATCCAAGGCCTAGTAATGAGAATCAGCTTGCGAATTACTATCATGCTACTAGTTTGAGTCCTGATAGCCATGTTGTTGGTGTTGATTCACGTAAACCTACAAGTTTTGCTCCGGGGAAGGGAGACGCCGGTGTCACTCAACCAAGTATGCCAAATAGGGGTTCCCGTAACACTAATTTTGATAGTGAGTTTAATGGACCTAGGGTTTCTTCTAATATTCAAACTTACAACATTGATGATGTTGCGAAGTTGTTTGGAGTTTCCCTCAATACTCTGAAGGATATTGATCATTTTGTTCAAGACCTCCAATTGGGTAAACACGAGTTGTGGCCATTACTAAGTAAGGAAAAAGGTCAAGAGATCACAGATATTGTTTGTAATTGGTATGTTAGTTTGAGTGAATCTGCTAGTATACCGAAGGCTGTCCCAACTGTTGATGATATATCAACTAAGGCTTCGCCTAATGACCCTAATGCTAATGATATTCTATCTGGTATGGTTTCGCCAAGTGACCTTATTGTGCAATCAGTGGACATCAATATCAAGTCAACATCCTACGCTGGTGCTACGGGTGCAAGTACTAATGAGCAACCTTATGTTAGCTCTAATTTTCATTCCTTGGTGGCTGATCCGGTGTTTAATGATGTTAACGTCTCTATTCCATGTAAAGTTGTCGAAAAGGTTAGTACAAGTCTTGAACATACTCTTTATGGTTACTTTATTGGAAAGAGATTGGCGTTTCCGGTTGTTGAATACTATGCTAGGAACAACTGGGGTAAACATGGGCTGAAAAGAATCATGATGAATTCAAAGGGCTTCTTTTTCTTTAAATTTGATTCTAAGGCTGGTTTAGAAGCTGTTTTGGAGAATGGTCCTTGGATGATACGTAACACTCTGATCATTCTCAAGAATTGGTCGGTGTCTACTAGCTTGCTGAAAGAAGAATTGACTCGCATCCCTATTTGGGTTAAATTGCATGATGTCCCTCTTCAAGTTTTTGAAGAGGATGTGTTAATACAAATAATGTCTAAAAATGTTATTTATATTTTTCGACCTCTCATTGTTTTGATAATAACAAAATGTAAAAACGTTTACGATAAAAATAAACGTTCACAAATTATTAAGTGTGAAATTCATTTCTAAGATTAGTAATCACTTAAGGTATGGATAAACAAAATCATTAAGCATGATTAGTGATCAAGAAAATATTTTTCTCTTATCCATTACATTTTTACAAAAGATTTTCACAAAATTAATTATACAAAATATTTTCTAATTAAAAGAAAAGTTTTATTAAAAACTTAAATTTTGAAATTCAAATTTTCCCCCCAAAACGGAAGCTTCTACACCAGATACAACCTTCCCCACAAAAAGACAAAAAGGGAGCGGAGTCTACTGGCGGCCCCCTTATATATATGGGACCGCCGGGACCGCCGCCAGTTACCGTTATATTTCCCTGCCTATAAATACTAGTCCACCCCTTGCTGAAAATCATTCCTCTTTGCATGAAATTTTTTAGTCTCTTCTTTCTAAAACTTCTTTCTCTCACTAAAACTCTTGATCACTAACATACTTAGATCTGTTTCAAGTGATTAAATTATTCTTACTCTATTCTCTTTCAATCTCATTTGAAGTGCAAGAGATGAACACTCGAATTCATCAATTAAACAAAGTGTTTTAATTAGTGATCTCTCCTCTTTTCTTCTAAGTACCAAACCTCTATTGTATTTATCTTGTGTATTTGTGTGATTCAGATATTGTGTAGATTCGATAGTGTAGATCTTGTGAGTGTGTATATCATGTGAAGTAGTAGATTGGTTCTAGCTAAGATTAGGACTCGACATTTAGCTTAGTGTCGGAAAATAATGTAAAGCGACGTCGTAAACGGTTTTCTCGCTAAAGGGAGCTTTGTTGACATAGTGAAAGCTTCGAGATCGGATAATCGAGGAGTGGGAGTAGGACGAAGAGGTGCTTAATAGCCGACCACTTAAAATTTTGTGTCTTTGGTTTGGTTGTTTCTTTCCTTATCTCTTTACATTATTATTGTAGTTATCTAGTTTTAGTTTAGATAGTTATTGTTTGTTCATATTGCGAATTGGTTAAACATATAACTCGGATCTAAACATTTTTGAAAGTAAACTTTTAAAACGTAAAACAAACGTGTAAACTATTCAACCCCCCCCCTTCAGTTTCACAATTGGTATCCAAGCAAGGACACTTTTGATTTTTAAAATATATTTGTATTTTAATGTGGGGTGTCTTGGAATTCGATTTATGGATTCCAGAAAAATATCTAGAAGGGAATCTATGCAAAGACACACCACTCTTGAAAGCGATGTTTTAGTTATAGGAAAATAGATTCGAGACATTTGTTAAAATCAAAAGAATCTAGATCTTTGGCATGATATTACCAACGGTGAAAACGACAAAGGTGATTTTCAACTTATTTCAACAAAAATAAAAAAACCAAATTAGTGAGGTTATCCACTTTTGATCTAAACAAAGGCGATGATATTAAAAAGAGACTCACGAAATAATAATGGAAGCCGAAAATGGTTATTTATAATACCTTGCCTAGAAAAGAATATGAAATAATTTTCATGTGTAATACGGCAAAAGAAATTTGGAAAACTTTGTTAATCACCCATCAAGGTAATAGCCAAGTCAAAGATAATAATATCGACCTTTTGGTTCAACAATATAAATAATTCGTCATTTTCGAAGACGAATACTAATCCTTAAAGTCTTGATGGAGGTTATTCTAAGTAAGGAACTACGTAAGGAAGTTTCTGAGGGCTCTTCATCCTAAATGTATGAGCAAAGGCTCCGACGATTGAAGAGTCGAAAGACTTAACGTCACTATCTTTTGATGAACTTATCGGGAACCTCAAAGTTCACGAAATGATCATCAAGAAAGATTCCGAAATAGTCAAAGCAAAGTGAAAGGAATCTCTATTGCTTTAAAGGTAGAAAGAATCAAGTGATGAGATGTGGTTCGACTTTCGTAGCGTAGATGAAGAATACGGCCAATGGCTGTAAGGAGACTTCAAGAAGTTCTTTAAAAAAAGATGGGTATTAGATTCGTCTTTGAGACAACCTCGGAACGACAAAAAGACGTTCCAAAAGAAGCCGTGATGACAAGAACGGTAAAAGTGATAGAAAATGCTTTAGATGCGGCGACCCGAATCATCTTATTGGAGAATGTCCAAAACCACCGATAAAGATAAAGAACAAGAGCTTTTATCGAAGGCTCTTTGGAGCGATAGCCAGTGAAGAAGATGATGAGAAGGTCAAAAACGAAACTTGTCTTGTAGCTCATGCATCAAGTGATGGTGACGTTCGAATTTCATCTTACTTTAGTGATGAAAACTCATCAATTGATGGATTTAGCTTTAGTACATTACGAGTTGATAAGTTTATGCAAAATGAGTCTAAAAATAATCACTAAGAACAAAAGATTAAAAGCCACTAGAAATAGCTTAGAAAATGAAATTAGTGAATAAAAAGATAAATAGTCACCACTCGAGATAAAACAAGCAGTTGATCTCGAATGCACAATCTGCCAAATCAATCAAAATTTGTAGAATGGTTAAAACTTAAAGAGAAGCTCTTAAATAACCAAGTTTGAAAAGGAGCCACACACTTGCTTAAATGATAATATTTAAGTAATCAAAACCCATCCGCGTGATAATTTAGGTTTGGGTTTAATTCATTTGAAGGCATCATTCTTGTGGAACTAAGGGAAATAACATTTGTGAAGCTCAGAATAAGGGCGTCCTTCTGATGGAGGTCCCCATTAAATTTATGGGCGGCCATCAAAGTGCTCAGGCGGTCCCAAAATCAATTATGAGACAGCACAGCAACGCTTGGATCTGAGAAATGTGTGTCTTTTCAAAAATCTATTTTGGCGTTCCTAGACCAAAACACATCATTGTAAACAAAGCCAAAATTCCCGTTGCTAGTGACAATGAGTTAAACATTCTATAAGCATTGTCAAAACTCGGGTTGGATTTTCAAAACCAAACTTTAGATCAAAAATCCACCACCTAGAAGAGTCAATACAAATTATCCTCGTGCTAAAACACCGCAACCAAAATGAAACATTGGTCGACAAAACCAACCTCATGGCTTTCCCGTAACTTGGAATAACTTTCCACGTCAAAGTTATATGCCATGGGAAATGTATCTTCCATTTCCACATCCCAACCAATTGCATCAAATGATCAAGGGATGTTTAGCACTAAACAACTTTGGAACCATGAGTATTGAGGACCAAATGTTCGATTATATCTTATATAAATGATATGCCTTGGAGGTCGACTTGGACCCCGGACAAAATGGATTAATGTAGCGGCGTTGCTTAAACATATGAGGCGTTACAAAAGCTCTTCTCCACTCTAAACGCATAAATGGATCGGTGTCGGTAACGTCATTTTTGGTTAGTAATCTTCGCCGGTAACTTATTAGCAAAGGTACGATTTCAAATGACTCTCTCAAAATAGATAATGTAGAGCATGTAGATAACTTAAGATTTAACTTGTTAAGTATAGGACAAATATGTGATAATAAATGTAGAGTAACTTTCTCTGAACATGATAGTGAAATTACTAAGGGATTTTTGGTAAGGTCTGGTACGAGGTATTAGGACGGAAAGGCTTATATGTGATGAAATTAGAAAATATGCTAAAGGATCAAATTTGTCTAGCAACGATTGGAATGAAAATTCACTTTGTGGCGTAGGAGATTAGGTCACGCAAAATCTGAGGTCTCAATTCAATCATTGGCTTTAAGGAATTTGTTAGAAAATTACCTAAGCCTTAAGTTTGATCACATTTTTGTAATGCTTGCAACTGGGGAAACAAGCTCACGTAGTCACACAATGCTAAGAAATATAGTCTCAACGACTAGATGCTTAGAACTCTCTCCATATGGATCTCTTCGGTCCATCCGCTGTACGGAGTTACGGAGAAAACCGCTACACCCTAGTTCCTTAGTAGATGATTCTCCTAGGTTATACTATTGGACTAGATTCCTTATGGAATAAAACCAAGCTTTGAGCAATTCAATAATATTTATAGTAGATAAAAATCCAATACAATTAGGTTGTTCAATATTGTCCAATATGACAGGACCACGGTAGTGAATTTGATAATGAGGTGACAATTTGGAGAGTTTTTATAACGCCAGCTGGTATTAACATAACTGTCAGCTCCATGCTACTCCTAATCAATGGCTATGTCGGAATGGAAAAATAGGTACACTTCATAAATAGTAGGACTATGTTGATGAGCAATCGTTACCATAAAGTGTTGGTTGTAGTCCGTAGATACACTCTACATACATTCCTCAACCCACCCCCCGAATTTCATTAGAGCCTATTCTAGGAAAAATAACTTTTGAAAGCTCTTAAGAGGTTGGAACACCTACGTTAGATTATTTTAGAGTGTTTGGACTGCAAAGTGCTTCATTTTGAACACCAAAGACTACCTTACCAAGTTTGACCCAAAGTCATACAAAGGTGTCTTTTTAGGTTATTCTCAAAATAGTAAAGCCTACATCATCCAAAGTAAACACACCAGGAAAGTCGAAGAATCACTTAACGTGACATTCAATGAAACTCCTCCACCTTCTAATACATCACCCTTGGTAGATGATGACTTAGATAAAGAAAAGAAGATTTAGTTTCCCAAAAGAAAACTAGAAAGTAACATTGTGGATGAAACTTTAAAGATTTGAGAAATCGTAAAATTTGGAATCTAGGATACCATCATTATAAAATTTTTATAGAGAAAACCTTAACAAAATAACCTTAGGGTCACAAAAGCCCAAACCAAAGTAAGTAACTTCTTTTGTTTTATATCAACTATAGAACCTAAGAATGTGAATGAAGCATTAGGAGATGAAAGTTGGATAGTCGCCATGCAAGAAGAATTAAATCAATTCATTGCTAACGACGTTTAGGAGTTAGTTCCACAACCTAGGAATATGACAATCATAGGAACTAAGTGGGTATTTAGAAATAAGTTAGACGAGAACGGTGTTGTTTCTCGAAATAAGGCTATGTTAGTTGCTCAAGGCTATAATCAGCAAGAGAGCATCGATTATGATGAAACTTATGCTCCACTTGCTAGACTTGAGTCTATTAGGATATAATTAGCCTATGCTTGTGCCTTAGATTTTAAACTATTCCAAATAGATGTAAAAAGTGCATTCCTGAATGGTTTTATCAATGAGGAGGTATACGTGGCTTAACCTCTAGGATTTATTGATTTTGAGAAACCGAATCATGTTTATAAACTAAAGAAAGCTTGATATGGTCTTAAACAAGCACTCAAAGCTTGGTATGATAGATTAAAAGCTTTCCTTATTAAACATGAATATAAAATAAGAATGGTAGATAACACTCTTTTTACTAAGAAGAGAAGTTCAAACCTCATCATCGTTCAAATATATGTCGATGACATCATATTCGGTTCGACTTGTCACGACATGTGTGATGAATTTGCCAAAATCATGCATGACGAGTTCGAGATGAGCATGACGTGTTCGAGATGAGCATGATGGGTGAACTTAACTTCTTCTTTGGATTACAAATAAAACAAATGAAAGACGGTATCTTCTTTAATCAATCTAAGTATATTAAAGAAATGCTTAAGAAATTTGGCTTAGAAGGTTCTAAACCAATGAAAACCCCCATGTCCTCCGATACTAAACTCACGAAAGACAAAGAGTGTGAGTCGGTAGATAGTACCAAGTATCGAGGCATGATAGGTAGTTTATTATACCTAACGGCAAGTAGACCTGATATCATGTTTAGTGTCTGCCTTTGCGCCCGCTTCCAAGAGGCTCCCAAAACCTCTCACCTTGAAGCTGTTAAGCATATCTTTCGATACATTAAAGGCACTACACACTTAGGATTATGGTATCCTAAGGGGACCGACATAGAAACCGTAGTATATGTCGACTTTGATCATGCGGGAGACTATGTGGATCGAAAGAGCACTAGCGGTATTTGTACATTCGTGGGATGTTGTTTAGCATCTTGCTTCTCGAAGAAACAAACCTCTCTTACTATATCTACTACCGAACCCGAATACGTAAGCACCGGAAAGGCATGTCAACAAGCACTATGGATGAAACAAGCTCTCATCGACTACGACTTACGACTCGACGACGTTCACATAATGTGCGATAACAAAGGTGCGATTGACCTTAGCAAAAACCCGATGCAACATTCTCGTACCAAACACATCGAAATACATCACCACTTTCTTCGTGATAATGTCCAGAAAAGACATATCTCAATCGAAAAAGTGTCGTCCGTCGACAACATCGCCGACATTTTTACTAAACCCCTTAAACGTGAATTGTTTAACTATCTACGTCTTGGTTTAGGAATGATGGAACACATTCCATAAATCGTATGTGTTCGCTTCTCTTTCTTCTAGTATCGATTCTAGTCCGTGTTCCATTACGTGTCGTGACAACTAAATTACTTCATCCGAAGTACTTTAAGCATCTTTAATTCGCGAAATGCAAATTAAAATGTCACTCCTCTTCGTAAAATTTTCATCAAAAACTGAGTCCAAAACCCTTTACTAAGGGCGCCCCCCATACCATAGGCGGCCCCCCAATATATTTGGGACCGCCAGACATTATGGGACCACCATCAGCAGACTCCCTTATTTTACACTTAGTCAAAAAAAAATTCAAACCACAAAAACAAACACCCCTCTTCGTGCTGCAAGTGACGAACTCGACCAAAACCACTCAAAAACTCAAAATCACCTATTAAAACACAAATTGAAGATAAAATCAACATCTACAATCATCCACAACATCTTTAAGATTATCAATTGTAAGTCATTTCATCTATTTTCTTTCAATTTGAGTCTAGGGTTCATGATGAACACCAAAAATTGAAATTGGGGATTTTCTATTTTTCTTCCAATTTCATACAATTAGGACTACTAGGATACAATGTATTACTAATATGCTTCCCATAGACATAGGATTTGCATATATTAGTAAATTTGTTAAAAAGTTGATTTTGAACCAAAAACCCCAAATTCATTTTCAAATCACTCACGTTAGGAACAAAATAAAGTTGTTGTTATGCATTGTCAATACAATCTAAAAAACGTTTCAAACCACATGCGATAATTATCACAATTTGCCTCAATTCTCTCCATTCCATGTGAAGGAGAATGTTCTTACTCTGAAGAACCCTCTCTCGACTCTTTGAAAACTAATCAAGAGTCAAACACACCTTATCAAACACACATTCCAACACCAAAGGAAATTATCCAATTAATCACAACAACCGGACAAACCATTTTTCCAAACAAAATCCTTAAGGAAGAACTTCGTCATGATATGAGATCTTGGAATGAAATCATTCAAGATAATGCCTTTGGCACTCAAAATGACTCACCATTTCTTTCTGCATCATCATGTCACATGATGTATTGCATTCTAACAAGTACTCCTTTGAATTTTGCCTACTTTCTAACCAAACGAGTTGAAAATATTAAAAATCAACCAAATTCTCCAATGCCATATGGAATGATTCTAAATCGTCTATATGATCACATTATCAAAATTAATCCTCATCTACGAAAATCAAAATACAAATCATATTGGCCATCCATGAAACCTTGGGTTCATCCTACTCATCTTAAATCAATTATCTACATATCTTCTAAAGAAGTTTCAAGTGTTGATTCAAATGATGGTTGAAATTTTTCTCTTGAATTATTGCTAGAGATACGTACTATTATTATTACTATGTAATATTATCTTAACCTCTATCATGGATAATCAAGTACGTGTATAATGTGTCTACATTATTATTTCATGCTTGCTATGTGACATTTAATAGACCTTTAAGTCATTTATATGCTTCAACTTGGCCACATTACATGATTTATCTTCTCCTTTAGATATATTATGTGTTTCTTGAAGTAATGAAAATGCCATAATCGCCTTTCCAACCCTTATTGACTACTCTGAAAGAGGATTAAACTTCTGGAAAATTTCGTGATTCTCCAGAAAACGGCCCCCTTAAATGTTGGACGGCCCCCTAACATAAATGGGACCGCCACTAATATAAGGGACCGCCCTCAGAGGAACCACAAAATTCTCCTGTCTCCTCTTTATCTGCAACTTTAACCCTATTCCTATTAGGTCCAGCCAATCTTTCCTTTCTAAACCAAACATTCCTTAGAATCTTTATTCTTCAACACCATGCCTTTCCCAAAATTCTTCTATATAAACATCATTTTTCTTCATCTCAATTACCACTTCTCCTATACACCCTTCACTTCTCCTTAAAGTCTCAATGTCATCCTCTAGCAAATCTCCTAGTGATTACTCACGAAAATACAAAAAGGTCATCCTTGAACCTTGGAGACAAAGTCACAATCTTCCACCATCACCACCTTCTCCTCCACCAAATAGGTCTCTACCTACCTCTCCTATAACAACAAACTCTCTTTCATCTCCTTCACCTCCTTAAAATCCAACTCAAAACCAAATTGCACATGAACTTGATCACTTGTCTAATCTCCTTGAGATTAATCTACAACAAGCAATTGAAGCTACAAATCCTTCATCTCCCATCTCACCATATATCCCTCCACCTTCCTTAGATCAAGTAAACTTCCATTCGGAATTTTGTCATTGTTGCTTGAATACCTGAAATCTATTTGATATATTGAAAGATCACCTTAATCGTATCAAATCTCTCATCATTGGTTCTTCCACTCAATTTCCATCCTTAATAACAACCTCCTCACCATAATTGTGCACTCTAAAAAGCTTAATTTTACCTAAATAATTGACCTTTCATCTTTTGATTATGACATCTTCTACTTTTCAAGAATTTACTAGTATAGATCTATGCCTTATTATGTTTCTATGATAATCTACTTTCTATTGTAATGCTTCATACAAATATTGTATGAATTTGTCATTGCTCGTATTAGATCTAGTTTTATTTTATGTTGTATGAATTGCATTTACTATTTGTATGAGTTTCTTGGTGGTTGAATAAAACTCTCTTTTGGGTGACTTAAATATAATATGTTACTTTAAAAGATATTTGTCTTGCACTTGTACTTCTAACTTTATTTTGTAGCAAACAAATTTTGTAAGATCGATCCCTTGGTGCCCCGAACAAGAGGGAGCTCACATCAAGGGGGAGTCTTGATATCGTCGATTTATTTCTTCCTACAACTACTCGACGGTCATCCTTTTTAAATTCGATAAAAAGAGGAGAAATGGAACAAAACTCATTAATAATTTTGTAACCTTTAATTTTATACAAAATGAGTTTATATTTTGTGCAACATTATCCCAGGGAGAAAAGGAGAGATTGTTAATACAAAATAATGGTCTAAAACTTATATTATATTTTTCGACCTCTCATTGTTTTGATAATAACAAAATGTAAAAATATTTACGGTAAAAATAAACGTTCACAAATTATTAAGTGTGAAATTTCATTTCTAAGATTAGTAATCACTTAAGGTATGGATAAACAAAATCATTAAGCATGATTAGTGATCAAGAAAATATTTTTCTCTTATCCATTACATTTTTACAAAATATTTTCACAAAATTAATTATACAAAATATTTTCTAATTAAAAGAAAAGTTTTATTAAAAAGTTTAAATTTCAAATTTAAATTTCCCCCCAAAACAGAAGCTTCTACACCAGATACAGCCTTCCCCCACAAAAAGACAAAAAGGGAGCGGAGTCTACTGGCGGCCCCCTTATAGGCCTGGCGGCCCCTTTATATATATGAGACCGCCGGGACCACCGCTAATTACCGTTATATTTCCCTGCCTATAAATACTGGTCCACCCCTTGCTAAAAAATATTCCTCTTTGCATGAAATTTTTTAGTCTCTTCTTTCTCTCTCTAAAACTTCTTTCTCTCACTAAAACTCTTGATCACTAACATACTTAGATCTTGTTTCAAGTGATCTAATCTCTTCTTCTCATCTCTTCCCTCTCATTCAAGTGCAAGAGAAGAACACTCGTATTCATCAAGAAACGAAGTGTTAATTAGTGATCTCTCCTCTTTTCTTCTAAGTACCAAACCTCTATTGTATTTATCTTGTGTATTTGTGTGATTCGGATATTGTGTAGATCCGATAGTGTAGATCTTGTGAGTGTGTATATCTTGTGAAGTGGTAGATTGGTTCTAGCTAAGATTAGGACTCGACATTTAGCTTAGTGTCGGAAAATAACGTAAGCGACGTGTAAACGGTTTTCTCTGCCTAAAAGGAGCTTGTTGACATAGTGAAATCTCGAGTCGGATACTCGGGGAGTGGAGTAGGACGAAGAGGTGCTTCGTAGTCGAACCACTATAAAATCTTGGTGTCTTGGTTTGGTTGTTTCTTTCCTTATCTCTTTACATTATTATTGTAGTTATCTAGTTTTAGTTTAGATAGTTATTGTTTGTTCATATTACGAATTGGTTAAACATATAACTCGGATCTAAACATTTTTAAAAGTAAACTTTTAAAACTTAAAACAAATGTGTAAACTATTCAACCCCTCCCCCCTTCTAGTTTCTACAGGATGGTATTAGCTTGATTGCTACATTCACTGGAAAACCTATTATGCTTGACTCATACACTAGTTCCATGTGTAAAGATTCATAGGGAAGGAGTAGCTTTGCTCGGTGTTTAACTGAGGTTAACTTAGAGGCTGATCTCGTGGAGGTTGTTACTATTGGTATTCCCTCTCTAATAGGGGATGATTTCACTAAAGAAACTATCCGTGTTAAGTATGAATGGAGGCCGCCTAGGTGTGATGAATGCAAGATTTTTGGTCATGTCCATGACCATTGCCCTAAAAAGGTGGTGAGTCCTCTTGTTATTACTACTTCTAATGTTGTTGCTCCTATTATTGAGAAGTCTAATGATGGTTTCCAAACGGTGGGTAAAAAGAAGAAGAGGAAATGTAAGTCCAAGTCTACCAATGGTGGTCAGTTTGTTGGTCCTTCTATTAAACAAACTGTTAGATATGAGCCAAAGGTAACTCCAAGCGCACAAAATAAGGTAACTACTAATGTGAGTAATCTATCTACATCATCATCTATGTTGAAGACTGTTGAGACTTTTCCAAAGAAAGATAATTTCACTACGTCTAATTCTTTCTCTGCTTTAAATGATGAAGAAGAAGATGATGAAGGAGTTGAAAATGTGTATGATGAATCGGCTAATTTGTTTAAAACCGGTGGAAGATCATCTTTCACGGCAGCTGCTGGTTAGCTTGTTCATTTGAGTTATTTGTTCTAGTTGCAATTAGCTGTTTCTATAGTTGTAAGTGTTTATGGCATGTCATATGCACTAGATTTAGGTGTTTATCAAGTTGTTTAGCTTGAGGTTAATGTGGTACTTCAGCCACATTCCATCTGTACTTAACATTTTCAGTTTTAATATACTTTACCTGTGTAACCCTTTACCTAAAAAAATGACAGAATAGACATGCATGATTCGATCTCATCCTCATTCGAGTAAAACCTAAGGTTAGTTGTTAGGAAAGGGAAATAAATTGTTGTTAAATAAAATTCACAAAACAAATAGATTAAGCCTGGACAAATAAGGTATATAGTTGCTAGTAACTTTCCTGACCGTTCCCATGATAAAGACTCAGAAGTATTGATTCGTCGATAACGACTAGTCGAGTAATATAATATAAGTAAGTCCCGTCGGATGTAAAAATTACTTGAGGACAAGTAATAGTTAATCTTCCGGATGTTGTGTCTCTACGAGAGATCAATTTGAAATCCACGAAAGTATTTTGTTTGATGCTTGATTGACAAATATTTTGGTTTTTGGTTTTAAAACTAATAATAAACTAGATAATAGCCAAACAAATAAACGAATATATATATATATATAAAGATGTGCATGCTAAGTGAAATGTTTAGATCCTTAAGTGTGAACTAAATATATAATTGAGTCCTTATCAATACCTTTTAAATAAATTATCTTCTCACAACGTTGGTTTTTATTGAAAACAATTTTTATCAAGATATCGATTACTAAATTAATGCCTAATTATTCTTACGGCTTTTGCCCGCTCGAATAACCAAAACACTAATCTAAGTAATCCGAAAATCACTAATTAATATTTCCACTTTTATAATCACACTTAATTCACTAAACAATTTATCACTTAACAAGCATATATAAAATCTACTCACTAAGCATACTAATCAACAAATAAGTAAACATAATCATTTTAAGCTAAATAAATCTAAACTACTAGAATTGAAAGAGAAAGAGGATAGAACCGAATGATGAACCGAATCGGATAAAAAACCACCCGATCTAATAAACTTATTTAAAATCTAAAGCTTAAAACTTAATTAATATCTAAATAACTAATTAGCTAGTAAAGGTATGAACTTTATTCACTAATTAGCTAGATAAATACTCAAAAAGCTTAAAACTTTATTTAAGAAATAAGCTTAGAAGACCCTTAAGCTCCACGCCAAAGAGGTAGAATGAGTTTTCATCAACAATAAGACAAGCAAAAGGTTAGGACAAATAAGCTATAAGCTAAAAGCTTTAATTCCAAAATATGAAGTATTTTGAAATAAAAAAGCTAGAAGCTAAGAGATCTAAACAAATAAGATATTTTTAAAACACTAGATCTATTTTTAAAAATCTAAATCTAATAAGCTAATAAGCTAATAAGCTATCAAAATAAGCTAATCGAATAAGCCCTTAATAAACTTATTCGAAAGCTATATGAAAAGTAGATCCAAAAATAAGCCAATTGCTTATTTCGAAAATATATAAGCTTAAAATCAATTCGAATAAGCTATAGAAGCTTATTTGATTAAGAGATAATAAGCTATTAAGCAATAAGCTCAAAGTAAGCTTAAAAAGAAAAGAAAAGAAAATAGAGGATTAGAAAAAGAATAAGCTCAAGTCACTTCCATCACAAACATCTTCATTTATAAGCTAAAAAGAGTTGATTACAATAAGCTAGATAAGCTATAAAAGCTTTTACAATAATTCCTAAAATAAGCTAAAACTATAAAAATAAACTTCACTAACTTTTGAGAGTAAACTAAAACTATACTAAATCCTACCCTCACTACTAATTTTATTTGCCTAAAAAAACTCACTCTAAAATGCCTACTGCGTGCTTCAATATATAGCTAAAAGAGGCTGAGGGCATTTTCGTCTTTTTAAAGCGCCAGCCAATCATAGCCCAAGAAAGAGGGGTATTTTGGTAATTGTTGCAAGTGGAGCGTGTTGAGGAAATTTCTAGGAAGCTGCTTCCACCGCCTCGTTAATTACCAATCATTGGCTATGAGGAAACATCCTCGAAGGTGCAGGGAATTTTAGGCCGATCTTCCAATAGATGAATGTCACGTAGCCTCATTCAGCGTTAAAAGAACGCGTCTTACCCCTCACACATTACTCGTTCCTTTTCCTGATAGATATTAACAAAAGGTTCTGCCACATGTCTGCTTTTGATTTGCCAACAAAATAATATTGTGGGTGAGAGTGGGGAGGCCACGCGCCTGTCTTGATTTAATTTAGGCAAGTGAGTCTCAAACGCCAAAAGCAATACACAAAACTGAGTTTGATATTTTCATTTGATCATGGGCCGGTTTCTTTAAGTTGGACTTCTTGATTTGTAATGTTTAATTAGATGGGCCGAATGATCTACTTCTATATCTGGGCTGAGCCATTATATCTTGGGCTTAGTAAATGCAAGGGTCGGCCCGGCCCTTATAAAGGGTATCGGGTCGGCCCAATAAAAAATGAAGGCACCGTCAGAATCGCAATTTCGAGCTCTTTTCAATGGCATGCTCGAGGAATTTTTTTGACTTTGTCTTGGTCTTGAAAAATGCGTGAACGTCTTTAAATCTTATCCAAAAGTCATCGTTTTTGCAATTGTTTTCAATCCTTTGTACTTGCAAGACATAATAACACAAAACAAACATATTTGCAATATAATTAAGCACATTTATTGGTTATTAGTCCGATTTATAGTGTTTTTCGGGGTATAAATGATGTGTGTTTAAGCACACATCAAGTATACACATAAACGTCTCGATCATAGAATGGGAAAGACAACCTAAGTTGGCGTTCCCATAACCGTCAACTTCCCAATCACCCATACTTATACATACTTTTACAAGACAAGTGATGATATTGACTACTTTATACAAAACTATACATCGTTGATTTTTGCCATATATCAACGAATAATCGATCCTCCAAGTAATTTATCGGTTTAAGTTCAATGAACCGACTATCTTCCTTCTTTCCTTCTCTTTTTTGCTGCGATTTTCTATTTTTCCATTTTTTTTCAACAATACACTACGAATCTTGGTGCAATTTCACCATTTTCACCATCATAATTCATCTGGATAATTTTTCTTTAAACTCATCATGTTCGAACATAAAACATAATTAAGAGAGTAGCAAAATATACGAGCTACATACTTCTATATTCCCATTGCATTGTGCAATTTCCCGACCTAACCAGAGATAGAAAATTTCACTTTGACACATGAAATACAAAACCTTACACAAAAGCAACTAGCAACTTTGATTAATAGGCTTAATCTACAGGGTAGGCTAAGGTGTAAAGTTGTAACGAAATAAACATTTGGTGATAAACAGGAATGGTTCAACAGGTTTTTCTAGGGGTATCTTACTCTTATAGTGAGAGTAAGCAAAGGGTTATACAGGGGTTAACTAACCAGTGTAGTTAGTTACATATAGGCTTTTTGGTGTATTCTTAGAAATTTACCAGCTAAACAGGTTACTCCATCTAAATCCATAGTACTCATTATTGTGGTCTCGAGTGATATACCAAGCCAAGTTCTAAAGTCCACTACATCACCGGCACACTCATAATTTTTGTGTAATTTTTGGGTAAACGTTTGGAAACAGAATAGGCTTTAATTCTCACAATTTGTCATTAAGGGTTATTTGTGCGCGAGGTCATGTAACTAGCAATTTTTACAAAAGTATGCTAAAATTTTTAAATTAGGCATAATTTTAAGCATATAGCATATTATTTGTAAAAAGAAGGACAAGTAGGTGTTCTATTTCTCCATCCCCCCACTTAAATTATACAACGTCCTCGTTGTAAAAATAAAATAGTTAAAGAAAATGAGAAATAGAATTAGAACGAGGAACTCCCCTGATATTTTGCTCGGGAGGATTCTCTAATTTGAGTTCTTGAGCAAAAGTGTGTTGAAGAGGCGTCAGAATGCCCGTATGAGTTCAACACACGTCTTTTCCAGAGTATACCGTTACCAATTCGTCGATTTCTTTACAACAAGGTCCTGCATAAAAGGTATAGAAGACAAAACGTGAAATTCTATCTCGGTTTTACAATGGTTACAATGCAGAAAAATAAACACACATACTATACATGGATCCAATACGCCGTATCCCAAACCCAAGGATACGCCGTATTGTAGCCTGTATAAAAATTATCTAAATACGGGTCAGATTTCCAAATACGTCGTATCATATACTGAATACGCCGTATGGACAATCTGACAAAAATGTTTAAAGTGCAAGAATTTAAATGCAGAAATTAAAGGACTGATAGCGTCCAGACAGGTCCATACGCCGTATCCATAGAGGTTTGATACGCCATATGGACGGTCTGGGAAGACAACAAACAGTTTTAAAATTACAAACGACCTGGTTATCTCCCAGGAAGCACTTTTCTTTCAGCCAATCTTGACAAGTCAAGATTCATAGCCACATGCTCATACTCGACCGACATATGTAAAGACATAATTTTTTTTAGGTAAAGGGGTACCCCGGTAAATTTATACATAATGGAAGCTGAAGTACATATTTCAAGACTTCTGCTACTCTGATACTGCACGTCCTTCTTAAAGTGACGAAGTGTAAAAGTTAAAGAACTTCAAGAAAGATGAAAATACAAGCTTTCAAGAACAAGAACAGTATGAGCCTGTCGGTATGAAGGTCACAAGTACACAAGATGGCAAAAGATCACAAGATGATGATAAGAGTTTATATTCGGTTGATGATCACAAGAAGCTCAAAGATCACATGCAAGTCAAGCTTAAAA
Organism: Tanacetum coccineum; assembly: GCA_026074375.1. NCBI lineage: Eukaryota > Viridiplantae > Streptophyta > Magnoliopsida > Asterales > Asteraceae > Tanacetum > Tanacetum coccineum. Next base: position 52,318 of record BQNB010006038.1, on the reverse strand, counting down.
GAACAAGCTCAAGTCCAAAGTCTAAAGATCACTACGCATATCACAAGTTGAAAGATAAAGATTCAAGACCACGAGCAAAGACGAAGACATTCATAGAATGCTAGGCTTAAGAATTTTGTAAATTGAAGTGACCTCCCTTAGGGGGAGATTGTTAGAAATCGAGAAAAGTCTCGGTTACTCATGTAATACGTAGCTCGTAAGTCTTAGTTAATTTTTGGAACATTAGTAAGCTAGCTAGACCAAAGCCCATGGAAGCTAAGGCCCAACCGACCACTATGTAGTATAAATAGCTTGGAGAGGGTGTTAGTTGGTTTCATTTCTCACACACACTAGTAATCTAATCTTCTCTCTTTTCTTTCTCTCTCTAGAAACCTTCCTTCCATCCTTTCTCTCTCTAGTTCTTGTGTTTGTTATTAAGAGATTAGATAAAACATGATTTCTACATTCTTGTTCAGATTTCTAAAATTAGCCTCAGAAAAGCTATCAGGTTTGTCATTATCTCTCATCATAATGATTTGTTCCATGTAATCAAGCTCGTGTTGTTGTTCAGTAGTTACTCTGACAACTTCAACAATCCTGTAATTTGAGAAATATTCTTCTGGATTAGCTCTAACTCTTCTGTGATTGATCTTGTACATTGTCTTGTGCCATGAATCTTCACAATGTTAGATTGACAATCGTTCTTCTTCATTGAAGTCTTGAACTCTTTTCTAACCCAACGATTCATATTTTCTTCCAAATCTTATTTAGGAAATGGAAAAATGTGTATCTTGTGGAGTGACAACACATACTTTCTCACCTTAGAATTTCCATACTTTAAGAAAAATAAATCCTTGTTGTACAAATACCTTGGTGGTTCATTCAGATTTCTTTAGGGACCATAGAAAACATGAGCATATGGCTTTGATCGTCTTATGTCCTCCTGTCTGCTTTCCCAAACTATTTGATTCTCCATATAGTTCTTTGATTGTTCTAAATGGTAGGCATATTCTTCAGCATCTCTGAACTGGTTACTCATCATGTCTCTTAACGCAGCCTCCATTCTTTCATGATCAAGGATAGTTGGTACATGCTTATCAACATTTTGAATTCTTCAATAAGCTCAGGAGATTCTTCTTCATGAATCACCTCATCTTCATCAATGACTGTTTCCTCAACCCACGTATCCCATTCTTGATGTTGTTGTTGACGTTCAGATACATAAGTTTTGGATCCTTGAGCTTGTTGCTTTGATGAAGAGTCGCTTGTAGATTTCGAGCCTTTTGATATCTTTTGCCTTTTCACTCTTTTCTCCCCCTCAGGAGGAGCATCATCTTCCTGATGGTCATCGTGATCTCGTTTGCGAAAAGCATCTGTTCTGTAAGGACCGGACGAGGCTGAAGACTTTTCAAACTTACACTTCAGAACATCCCACACCTCTGGATCATCAACTTGATCTTGAAGATTTGACTTCATCTTCAAAAAAATTTGGTGTTGAAGATCAGTAGTTTTTGCAACAGTAGAAGTACTTGTTGTAAGATGAATAGTAATAACATTGTTCTTCATGTGATTCTTAAAAAGTTCTTATTATCTTTGGCGCATGATAAACACATTCTTTAGAAATCAAGGCAGGTATAGTAGCTTGAAAGTATCTCTTTCTTTTATGACAACATTAGCTACAACTCTTGGAAGGTTGCCTTCAATAATATCATTAGTTTCATTTCAAGCAATTTGAGGAATAATTTCATGGAGAACTCTATCCACATTTTCTTTTATACCCTGAAATTCACGGTTAGTAACAAATTTCTTTTCCATTTGCTTGATCATATAATATTGACGCCTGCATATCCTATGAATAGCTCCTGTAATGTGTTTGTACTTGCTGGATATATGTTTTGACTTGCTTCGATCTTGAGATGTAGTGGCAGGTGTAGGTGATACAATAGTCATCAATTCTTGAGAAATATTCTTATCCAAAGATAAGTCTATACTAGGGGATCTAGGGGGTGAGGGAATTGGTATCTGCATCTTCTCATTCTTATCCTCCGAACTACCCATCTTTTTATTTCTAACCAATGCCTGATCATCATAATCATCGTTGTCATTATCATCATTAACATCATCCTTCTCATCATCTTTCTTCTCCTCCTCCTCCTCATCATCATCATCATCAACTATTTCCGGATTCTCCTTATGACTCCTGGGCTCTATCCTATTACCGGTGTCTTTATCATCAAGGAAAACAAAATCAGCAAACTTACTGGGATAAGATTCTTCATCTTTACCTTCTACAAGCTTCTCCATATCCTCTGCTAACTTATGCTTTTCTACTGCAGCCATGTTTTCTTGCTCTTCAGCAATCTTAGCGATTTTTGTAATGCGAGGCTCAGTAGAGTTGCTTTAGTAATGTCATATCTTTCTCGATCATCACTTGGAGGTGGAATATCAGTAGAGCTTGATTTCATTTGTTTGATAGTAACCTTAAGAGATTTTCTTAGTGTACTTGATTCTCAAGCAACTTGCTTTCCTTTACATTTTGTTTGAACAACATCCATAGGGTTAGGTGTCATAGTGGCTCTAGGTGTCCTAATTGTTCCTTGGGTAGATTCAACTGATTTTGGCTAAATCATTAGAACATCTACCCCGACATACTCCTTCGCATGATCCTTATACTCCTAAGTCTCACGGATGTTATCAGTAAGCAATTCATTCTGAATTAGCATCCCTTTAACAGTCACATTCCCAGTAGTATAAACACTCACCAACGGAACATCATCTTTGATAGAATGACACTCCTCTTCAAGTCTTTATGGAATGGAGTTAAACTTCTTCATAAGATCAGCAATAATAAGCTTAGTGAATCGAGGATGCTGAATTACATCTTTCTTCTGCTGGACGCAATGAAGAAAATCCCACCATAGAAGATCGGCATAATCAACATGAACTCGGTTGATCACAGCATGAAAGATCTGAAGAATGTTGATCTTTTTATGATCATGCCCTGATGTTCTGGAAGTAAGACAGCAGTTGAAGACCTTAAACATCTTCTGCCATGGTTGAGCAAGATTATTCATGTAGAAAGCACTCACTTTGTCAACTATTCCCTGATAGCCGACAATCTTTAGAAATGGTTGGATATACTTCAGAGTTGTTGGTATAATGAATAGATGATTGGGAGTTTCTAATGGTAGCTTAAGAGTTGAACGAAACATGTCCACACTGTATGTGACTTCCTTTTTATCAACCGTGAAACAAATAGTATCATGAACTTGCTTGACATTTTTCTAGAACTGCTGAAGGTACACAACTGGAACATCATCAGTTGCAGTCAACGCATAGCTTAGAGCATGATCAACAAGTAGCTAGCCCACAATCTTACACTCCTTTAGGCACATAATGTTTGGAAGTACCGCATAATTGTTGCATCTTCTAACAGTCTGGTACTTGCTTATCTGAACAAGTTGATCAGCTGGTGTGATTTGTTGTGGTTGTTCCATCATGATTATTGTATGATGAAATGAAGTAATTGGTGAAATGAGATAAAGATTTGATGTATACAATTTATATAACATTTTTGTCTCTTTCTACTATGTTTGTTTTCTCTAGGAATTCTGATCATTTTCTTTCTCATGTATCAATTCTTGCTTTTTCGAAAATATGTCATACGCTTTATTCGCCTTATTCTTTTGATTCCACTTTGTATGCTTTGGAATTTCTTTTTTGAGCATACCCATATTTGATTTTTCACGTATGGATTTTATCTCTCGATCTGTATAAGTTTCCTCACCAAAAATGTTTGTGTAATGATACTCTTTCAATAAAAATAAAGACATACTTTGATTTTGAAAATACCACTTGTCATTTGAGAAATTCAAGAGTAGTGCTTTATATTCATAAAACGTTTTATGAAAGAGTACCACATTGACAACACAATATACATTTTTACAGAAGATGAGATATTTCATTGAATGGTCAATAAGAAACTACAACATTCTGAACGTTTGACAACGGTCAAAACCAGATGTAACTTATACAATTGTAAAGAAATAGTCAATAAGCTACTACCCCCAGTCTATAATTTAGAAAACGGCTGAAACCAAATGTAACTTGGAGCATTTTGCCCGATATCATATAAGAGAACGTGTCACAAACTAGAAATCTTTTTGCATTCTTGTTTCGAATCTTGTTTGAAAACTTTGTGATTTGAACAGTTGAAAAATGAAAATCTAAAAACGATCACAAACAAATTGAATCACTACATTCATACTTTTTCCACAAATATATTTTTCTTTGAAACATTGGAAAATCATGTTTATCTTTTTACATCGTGAAGCCATTTTTAACGTTTAAGCCCATTTAGGTTTATCTTAAACCTAATAAGAAACCCATTTTGGTTATACGAAACCTATTAATGTATAAGAAACCCATTATCTGGCCTAACTAGTCTTATAAAGCCCATAGGAAACCCATTTAAGAGATACGAAACCAAAAGTGTATGACTTTGTGAGACCCTAAGGACTTATGTAAACATTATGACTTTGTGAGACCCTAAGGACTTATGTAAACATTATATCATCCCTTTAATCACATTCAATCTTACAAAAGCACAAGTTTATGTTTATGAAACCTGTGACACTTACAAAACCTCTTAACTGATTATCTAAACGTATTTGTTAACTCTGATTAAGCATGAAATTCACAACAATACACTCTAACACACATTTTGCCTAAATCAATCGATCAAAAACAATACTTTGATTTTACAAAACCTTAACCCTAATTACAAAACCCTTTATCATTTAATTAAGCATACGTATAATGAAAAGGAATCTAATTAGAACTCATTATCTTACGTTTGAAGTACAAGAAGAATCGTAAATCGATTTGGATCGAGTAATCAATAATACAAAAGCTCAGATGTGTTAGAGAGGATATACGAAAGCATGAGGTTGCGTACGAAAGTAATAATACTTTCGTATGAAACCTTTGGTTTTTATACATCCGAAAATGAGTTTGAATGTCTGGCAGTTTTAGTCCCCATACTTCCTTTCGTATTCTTTTTTTTGGGTAAAGGGATTCCCCGGTAAATGATATTACGCCAAAAAACATTGAAGTACAATCGGATGTAGGTGAACTCCTAACATCACGGCCCGTTACATGGGCTACAATCAGCACATAATCAATGTGCAACAACCAAAAACCATACATAAGAATGACATGCCATTCTTATGACTACCAAATAAGTTAAACAACAATAAAATTAAAACACATATAATGCCTACGTTTTTAACTTATATAACCGGAAAGACGTCATTCCGTCTTCAAGGTAGGAGTTGTAAATTGGATGTACTAGACCACTACTTCAAAGCTCCAACAGTCCCACCACATTGAGTATCATTCGTATACAATAAAGGGGTACAAAGTAGAGCACTAACACACAACATTTGGGAGAACACGTGACTAGATCACGTTACCAACAGCCACAAATGTAACAAAATGTCCATGCTAATCTTCCGTCTTCAACATAGGAGTAAATAAGGTGGACATACTAGCTAGCAGCGAACCCAAAAGCGTGCTTAAACCAACCGCACACGCTACTTCCACGATCAATGTCCACTCCCCAAACCTATGAACCATGCTAAGCACATAAGCCAACCCGCGTACACCGCACACCAACAGTAATCTGACCTCATATAAACAACCACCACAAACAAACCTCAACGCCATGCAGATCAGAATATAAACAAGTCGAACACATATCCACACCCTTATCTTAGACTACATGATACCCTAATATAAACATGATAACACGAACCCTAACAACTAGGGTTTAAGGGATTCCATCAAGTATCCAGAAGCAAAAACTAAAACCTAGCAAGATTTCAGTTACGTTGAGGGGACCATCCCAATTTGATCCCAAATGGATTGGATATTCTAGTAAATCAAAACCCTAAAACCAAGGATAGGGTAACGAGATCCATCAGACATATCCAATCCCTCACGAAAACACCACCAGATCCAAAGCGAAAGAAACATAAAACCCTAAACGAGAACTAGGGTTTCATCAGTTAAGGATAAATCACCCAAGAATCACGATCAAGAACCCCACCGGAACCCTAATCAAGATATGAACCCTAACAAACCATATTAGGGTTATGGCACCACAATTGGCTAGAGATCCATCCCTCATCACAGCCTTAGATCGTTCCAATCAAGGCTGATCAAGAGATGCAACAATACAAAGTAGCCGCCACAACAAAACCCTAAATATAAAACAATAAAAACGAACCCTAAAAATAAGGGTATGTTTCGGATGTGAAGTTGAGATGATCTCCACAAAGGTAAAGCAGGAAAAAATAAACACACACCCATCGATTGCATACCCCACAAAATACTAGGATCTAGGATCTGAATATAATTGTATAAAACAATACAAAAACAAAACTTAGAACACATAATAATCTTAAGGGTAGAGAGGCGTTAGAAAGAGAGATATAATGATCGGAAAAATATAGATAGGGTGGCCGAAAATCGCCCCCAAAGGGGAGAGCTTTTTTACTTCAGATTAACTTTCATATTCTTTTTAATTCCAAAATAGAGTACAATACTCCCCCTTGGAGTTAAATCCCATTTCTTAGTGAATCCTTTTGAAAGATTTTTGCGGTTATAAATCCCATTGTTTGTCGAAAAAATTTATAACCCCCCCTTGAATAAATATTCATTAAAGAATTTCTTCTTTTTGGATAAAAACAATTATTCAAGAGATAGTTATTCTTTCGATTATTTTCAACCTTTTAATTTTCTGATGATGAAGTGATCGAAAAAAATTTATAACTCCCCCTCAAATAAATGTCTAGTTAAAGAATTTATTCGAGAGATAGTTATTTTTGCAGTTTTCAGCTCACTTGATTTTTCAAAGATGATGATTTTGAAAAATGATTTCTTTTTGTGAATGTCATGCTTACAAAACATATATTTTAAATACTGCGGTGACAAAACATTTGAAGACTGATAAAAAACTCCCCCTCATTAATAGCATTGACAGCTTTGAAACACAACATCTTTATGAAAACTGCATCATTGAACTGATAAATTGGAAAGAGATGTTTCCATCATTAAATATATTTTTGTGTTTCTCAAATGTTGTCCCTTTTAGTTTTTAAAATTTTGAATTAGAAAAAAAATAAAAAATCACAATATATTTGTGTTTTTTTAATTTTTCCTTGCATTCTTTAAATTTTTAAAATTTCTTTTGAATGTATTTACAAAGTTTTGAGTATGGAGATTTCATTCAAGGAATAAGCCTTTACAGACGTCCAACTCTGTTGGAGTCATACATCGCATACCAATCCTGTTAACTAAGTACTCAAACCTTTCTTTTAGAAGGGCTTTAGTAAATAGATCAGCAAGCTGGTATTCCGTCCTGACAAAGTAAAGTTTAATTGTACCTTGTTTAACAGGCTCCTTGATAAAATGATATTGGATGTTAATGTGTTTTGTGCGAGAATGTTATACAGGATTACAAGATATGGCAATTGCGCTCTTTGAATCGCAGTACATCCAATCTTGGTGTAACGATATCCTTAATCTAGCAGTTTCGTCCTCATCCAAATGACTTGTGCACAGCATGCAGAAAAAGATACGTACTCTGCTTCCGCAATTGACATAGTTGTACAATCCTGTTTTTTCGACGACCAACTGACTAGCTTGTCTCCTAGAAATTGGATTCCTCTAGATGTTCTCTTGTAGTCATCATGACACCCTGCTAAATCTGCATCTGAATATGCGATTAGCTCAAATCCAGAATCCTTCGAGTAACACAAACCCATGTTATAGGTTTGTTTGAGGAAACGAAAGATTCTTTTGACCTCTTTGAGGTGTTTCTCAGTTGGACATGCCTAATAACGTGTACATACAAATGTTGCAAAGGCAATATCTAGTCGACTTGTAGTGAGATACATGAGTCCCTCGATCATACTTCGATATTTGGTCTGATCAGTTGGGGAACCTTGTAAATCTGCGTCAATTCTAGCTGTAGCCATTGGTGTACTTATTGAATCACATTTTTCCATTTCATGTTTTTTAAGAAGCTCCAAAGTGTATTGTGATTGGTTAATGAATATTCTATGGGGGGATTGATGATCTTGAAGTCCTAAGAAGAACTTCATCTCACCCATCATTGACATTTCAAAATTATCTTTCATTAGTTTTGCAAATCTGTTTGAGAAAACCGGATTTGTTGAACCAAAAATTATGTCATTGACATAAATTTGATATAATAAAATGTCATCCCCGTGTCTTCTTGTTGGATCAAAAATACCTTTTATGAAACGGTGGTTAATCAAGAATGAGGAAATCTTGTCATACCATGCTCGGTTTGAGACCGTATAGAGCTTTCTTAAGACAATAAACGTGGTTAGGAAAGTTTGGATCTTCAAATTTGTCAGGTCGACTTACAAAAACTTCTTCTTTTAGTGATCTATTGAGGAATGCAATCTTGACATCCATCTTGTAGATAGTGAAGTTCTTGTGAAGTTCTTGTAGAATGTGCTACTAGAGCAAATGATTCTTCAAATTCTATTCCTTCTTGTTGACTATAACCCTTGGCAAAGAGATGAGATTTATTCCGAATAAGTGTGTTTACAGCATTCGTCTTGTTTTTCAAAATCCATTTGACCTTGATTACATTCCTGTCAGCAATTCTTTCAATAAGTTTCCACACATCTAATCTTTTGAATTAATTAAGCTCTTCTAGCATTGATTCGATCCAGCTGTGATCAAGCATAGCTTCCTTGATGTTGGTAGGTTCTGTAGTACTCACTGTTAGCGCGTACATGCACATTTCTGCATCGGTGTGGAGTCTACTTCTTGTTGTGACAGGCTTGGAAGGGTCACCAATCACTTGTTCAATTGGATGATTCTTAGTTCATATATTAGTGAAGCGATGTTGTTGGTGAAACTCGTGCATATTTGATGGGTCATGATAGTTTGAAGAGGACTCGACTTCTTCAAACTCAGGAGTTGCAAACGGATTTATGAAAGTGTTCCATCAAGTTCTGCAACGTCTTCTTGAATTTGTTCATCAAAGTTATTATCAAATACTAGAGTTGTTGGTTCATTTTTAATTGGTTCTTCTGATGAGGTTACTAATTGAGGAGCCTCATGATCTTCAATGATGATTGAAGAAGATGAAGAAGTGTCGTCATTATTAAGAGTATTTGCAGCGGAATTATTTAACACTTCTAGAGTTCTCGTCACATTGTATTCTTCATACAAAGGTCAAAGTCTTCTTTTGACGGTATTTCATTCAATTCTTCTAATGAATCTTGAAATTTCGAGCAGTTGAGACCGGGTCCTGAATTGTTGAATTCAGAAGCCATTGTTGTGAGTTCATCAAATTTCACATGGATGGTTTCCATTATTTTCCTTGTTTGGCGGTTATAAATGCGAAACCCCCTTGATGACTCAGAGTAGCCAACAAAGATACCAATGTCTGCTTTTAGCCTCATTTTCCCAAGATCATCACGATCATTTGTCGGGTAATATAAAGAACCGAACACGTTTAAATATTGCACATTTGGTTTTCTACCCTTAATCAGCTCATAAGGCATTTTGTTGTACCTTGTGTGTTCGAGAAAGCGATTTTGATAGTCCCTTTTACCCAAGAGAAAGCGATTTTAACTAAAACAAGTTGTGGAAATTGCTTCGGTCCCATAAGAATTCTGGTGATTTTGAAAAATAAGCATCGTTCTAGCAGCCTCGATAGGTGCTCTATTTCTGCGTTCAACAACACCATTCTGCTGAGGCGTTCAAGCAATCGACATTTGATGCATGATGCCTAGCTTTTCATAATAAGACCTCAGTTTTTCATTTTTGAACTCAGTTCCATTATCATACCGTACTTTGAGGACTTTAACCTTCATATTCTATTGTATCTGAGTAATGAACTTGATGATCATCTCTAGAGTCTCATCTTTTGTCCAAAGAAAATACACCCAAGTATATCAAGAGTAGTCATCGACAATAACTAGAATATATCTTTTTCCATTGACAGTTTTAACACTTATTGGCCCGCACAAATCTGTACGAAGTAATTTAAGTTTGGAAGTTGTACTCAGAATCAATTTAGGTGGAAATGTGGCCTTTTTGCTCTTTCCTTGTTCACAAGCAGAACATAAGTGATCTTTGTCATACTTAAATCTCAGAAGCCCATCAACTAGGTCTTGTTTAGTAAGATGGTTAATGGTACCATAATTCAAATGAGAAAGTCGTCTGTGCCATAACCATGATTTTGTTGACGCGGCTTTGGACATTAAGCAAACTAGAGATGAAGTCGCCATTTCAGAAATGGAGATGGTGTATAGAATTATGAGAACCAATAAGTAAATCTTCACCCTCCAATTTCAGAACATAACAAGTGTTTAAACGAAAAGCTACTTCAAGATCTCTATTACAAAATTGTCTGACCGAGAAATGAATGTGTCTGAGGCCCTCAACATAGTACACGTGACATATTATGAGACTTCCTTGAACATAATCTCCATATCCAGTGATTGCAGCGAAGTAACATTTCACATTTTTAGGTCATTTAGGACTTCATTTATTCCATTATTTATTTTTAGGCTTTTGCGCGTTTGCTTTTAATTATTATCCTATAGTTAAATCGCGTAAACCAAAAATCATCATTCAACGTAAACGGACACCAAACAAATAAAAGTTCACATCAAGCAAGTGTTATATGATTATTAAGAGTATAATTTATAACTTTTCATAATTTATTTTTATTGGTTACGTAAAACGCTTACGTTTCGCAATAAATTACATTTAGGCATACCCGGAAGTACCTATACATATCTATACTCAAACTAATACCCACAATTATATCCAATACCCAAAAATTAACTTATTTTCTCACCAAATAAGTCATATATCCAGTTATGAGCTTGTATACACATAAATAAAATCCTAAGTCCACTAGTATGTATCCTTCCTAGGCAAAGCCTTACATAAGATGTACTTTAGACCCATGTTACAAGAAATTGTCCCATCTTGGTACCCTACATCCATTGTGAGCCATGGCCTCCTCCTAGGGAGGAGGAAATCTCTTTACAATTATACCATAAACCACTCCATCCCATGGTTTGATCCTAGGTTGTTTATAATACCATCTTCCTATAACTAGCAAGTCTTAGGTTTATTATAACACACATACACTTCATCCAAGCAAATTAAATCACTTAAACTCTCCCAAACACCATACAACCCACGGCTCAATAATATTAAGCTAGGGTTTCTTATAAAATTTAATCTACAAGTATTCCAAGTGTTCAAGCATTCATTCTAAGTATAACTAAGGTGATTGGGGTTGATTTAGAAGCTTGGGTTTGTGATTAAGCAAGGGTTTGAAGCAAGAAAAGAAATTAGGGTTTCATTAGGGTTTTAATCTTGGGTTTACTCTATTAGGTTCAAGCTTAAGTATAAGCTTGTGTTCAACAATCCTCTACACTTCTATAAGGTCTATTTAAAGATTAACATTTCCATTTATTCATATTTCTTACTTTATATCTTGTTATATATGTTAAACACCACCTAGGTTTAATTTGATGATTTATGAGATATTACAAGACATATATAGGTTCGAATTTTATAAGTATAATGATGAAATAATACATGAAATGGAAGTACACACGTAATATAAGTACTAGTTGATTTATGAGTTTAGTTTGTAAACTATTTTGTATTGAAAGTTAATTACAAGTTTATGCATAAAAAGATCACGAGGACATGGATTTTAATTGGACAATCGTTATGGACTTTTATAGGACTTAATAGATGTAAGATATTTGGTTTTGATTTTTCTGGAATTTTATGAAGTAATGATGATTGTTTGATCATTAGTTTAATTAGTTATGAGATTTGATCGTGTATTTAGGTCTAATTCGCCCGATTTAGTTGTATAATTCACTGCAGAAAGTTAGACACTTTTGTAACGAGCATAACTCAATCATAAATTATCAAATAAATAATTTAAAACATACTGGAGATAACCTCAGAGAGTCTACTTTCCAGAAAGGTTGGCCTCGTAAGTTTTTATGGTCGGGAAGTGGGTCAAAAGGGCGTTACAAAATCAGTGTGTAAAACAGTGACCAATTTCAGTTTTGGTTTAGATTTTTCTAAAAATACTTAGACAACTAGTTAGAAGCTAAAACTCACGTGGAAGTTAGTTTATATATTGTGTGTGACCTCTGAATTTTTTCTAAGCATGAAAGAAGGTCTAATGTGGTCAGCTAGTGCCATACTTTTAGAAGGTCAGATTCTGGACGAATTTTGGACACTTTGGATTAATGAATTTCAAAAGGGTATTTGTAAAAGGGTGATGGTTTTAGGAAAGCTATGAGAGGTTCATAGGACATATATGTAGCATGGTGAATTTTGGTTTGAATTATGAGAGTGTTTAAGTGGTGCGTTTAGGACGTGTAAGTGGGTATGAAATTCTGCTCAAAACCAGAAAATTTAAAGGTTAAATCAAGTATAGAACTATGGTAGATAGCTTAGATATCCATCATAGTTGAGGTTACATCATATTGGGTTGAATACCATTTATATAAAATCAAATAATAATATAAAACATGTATTATTTAACAAACATATCACCTGTGATGACGAAAACCACACTTTATTTTACGGATACAAATACAAACACCTTTATTCAATAAAGTACGGTTTAAACATTGTTTTGACATTTAAAACTAAACAAAGACTATTAGGTGGTGGTGTAACTATATAACTTGTGATGTAGTACTATTAAGTACATTGTACTCATACGGCCTACATTTAATTTTAGGTTGCTTTTCGAGTTTCGCCTGTGTCGACCCACAACACTTGATTCATATACATCATTCTATTCACTAATGAGTTCATAGCCCTAAGTTGTTACGTATAACAATGATTTACAACTTTTGGAGTGAGAAACATGCATTGTTTTACAAATTGGATGCAAGTGTACATTTTATCATGATTACGTGTTTGCCTAAGTAGCGATAACCCACTATGCCCATCATCATGAACTATCAATTACTTTGTGTGAGCGTGAATGCTATAAATAAATCTATTTGGGATTGACATCCTCGTTCGGGTGAGTAGCACTCAATGTGCCGGTTTGCCAGACAACGGACGTGTACCATGTCGGATTTGGGATGTTGCGGGTGTTACAGAATGGATCTAGAGTCAAGGTTATTAGAGAACCAGGTCCAAATGTTTTTACTTAGACAATAACCATTTTCAAACAATGCATCATACCAAGGGAATTATATGATGGACATTCTCATATACTTTACTTTTTTCCGCCTTTCCCATTGGTTGAGTATGACCATACGGCTGCATGCTTCACATACACATACGTGTTATAACAATATATTAGATATATATAGGGTCCTAAATATGTACAAAAGAAAACTCTGTTTGAGTGTTACAGATCATGTCATGTTTTTTCATCCACGGTCACCTACACATCTGTACACACTGATTCTAAGCCAGTGAGAGTCTTCTGGGGAGCTGATGAGGAGCTGTCTAATGGAGGTTCTCCACGAGCCATCGAATATGGATACGATGGACTCCCCATGCATCCGGTAGCCCTGCTATAACACCTCGTGTTTTAGGGTCATTGACGTCGTCGATAAATTCACTATGTATCTTTAGTATTGTACGTGTTTGCTTTAAATCGTAAATGTTAAGTTAAATCGCGTACGCTAAAAATTATCGTACAATGTAAACGAGCATTAAACAATTAAACTTTTACATCAAGCAAGTGTTAAGTAATTATTTTGATGATAATTATTAACTTTGTTCATTGTATTTTTATTGGTTGCGTAAATTGATTACGTTTCGCGATAAATTGCGTTTAGGCATTCCCGGAACCACCAAAACTTTTCTACGCTTCAATAAATACCCACTTTTATACCTAATACTCAAAAATCACAAACATGTATCATATATATCTCTATATGGCCGGATTTGTAGCTAAATATGCAAGAAAAATAATCATAGAGAACACATCTCCATGTTTTTCATGTGATGTTTTCTTAACTATAAGGTGGACATTTACCATTTCTTCAAACTTTAACCAAAGACCTAAAGACCAAGGAACGTCCCTTAGACCCTCATGGTGTCTCCTAGAACTAGTATTACATATACATACAATAACATTTCATGAGATAGAGACAACAAACAACTTAACATTTATCAAAAACAAAAATCTCTCCGTTAGTCACCTATAATCCCACGGCTCATAAACACCCTCTCTAAATAATTCATACAACCTTTTCTTATAACACATACAAGTAATGCATCACATCATATCAAAGATACCTCAGATGAATTTGAATATTGGTTAAAGATATACAAGTTTGGAAAACAAAGAAAGGGAGCTAGGGAATTTTAAATTAGAAAATTTTGTGTATTCATTCTTGCTAGCTTGGGTTTAAATACAAAACAAGAGTATAAGGCACATATTTCCTCATCACACTACATCATCATTAAGGTTATCTAACACACTTAACTTTTCATTTTCATGATTTTATGTATATATGATGTTTACATAGCAAAATCACCATTTAGGACTTTTAAACATAAAAACCAGAGTATTACTTGTAATTCATGGATTGTGCACTTTTATCATATGATATGTTGTTAGTTCAATATCAATGATAACAATGGACATAGAAGTGTTGTACCAAGTTGTGTTTTATAGCAGAAAAAGTGGGATAATAATTAGGGTTTTAAAGATTTCTTATATACGTTTCAATAAAAGTGTGGTAAATAACTTAGATAATCATGCATTCAAGAACTTTTAATACATGTTATATGAATGCAAAAATGATTGATATATGGAAAGTATAAAGTGATGTACACACATGTAAGTATAAAAGGTACAAGTATAAACTTGTAGTTAAACGAATACTATAGGAAATAAGGCTTTCATGTGATATTAATGGACTATTGATAATCTTATGAATCTTTGAACATTTGGACAAATAATGAACTATGGACTCTAATAAATGTAATACATATGATATATAAAGTTTATAACAAGACTTGTGTAGACTTACTCAATAGAAAAGAGTACAAAATCAAGTTTAAATAAACAAAATGTTAATATGAAAAACATACAACGTTTCTGTTTGGATTCGACACATGACCTGGTCATTTTATAATTTCATAAGATAGTACGTCTCATGACGATTTCAAAAATCTAAGAAAATCGAAAAACGGATTAATAACGAAAAAGATACGATAAAAATACGATTTACATTAATACACCGGGTTGTCTTATAAATGATCTTATAAAAGCAAGTTATAAAATACTTCTAAAACAGAAAGTTTAGTATTTTTCACAGATTGTACCTATTTTTAGGATTCCAAAATGATAAGAAACGTAATTTTTCAATAAATAACGAAGAAGGTTCGGATTTACGCTAGTATACACCGACAATATATACTTTTATAAAATTATTTTTATAAAAAGTTACATTCATGACAAACATCTATTTTTGTACACCTCATAATAGAAAGACTTTCAATACGAGAACGAGCTATAAAGAAATCGCTAAAAACAGAGTTATAAAACGAATAAAATACGACACGTTTACCTTTACACCGGGTTTTAACTAAACTAAAAACTATAAAAATAACTTTATAACGGTGTGAACAGTAAAAAGTACTTTTCATCAGGGGACTAAAAATATGAAAATGTCAAATATTGATAACTCGTCTTAATACGAAAACGTAGACATAAGAAACGCAAGAAACGGACTTGAAACGCGAAAGTTACGCCAGTTTTACTACAACAGAAAATTTAAAAACCTTTTAACTTATTAAACAACAATTTATCAAAACAATAAGATGGTGAATAGCTATAAGAATGAATATATTGTAGTAGATACCTAATTGATTAGTACTTAAAACGAGCCTTAAATTAAATAGTTTGCATCTGACGATTTGCTTGACACCTTAATTTTGAGTTATCTCAACCTAACGGGCCTAACTTCAAGGTAAACGGGCACCGGATTAAGCACTACTTTGGAGGGGACATACCACCCATGGTTGTCCCAGATCTCCAAACATTCCCCAAGGATAACTGAATTCGGGGACAGGTCAAGCATAGTGACCTTAAACAAGCGCTTCGTGGGAGGCAACCCATGCTTATCTGTAAATATGAATAAGTGTTTTGTGTGAGGAGGCTCGCCTCTGCTGTTACCCGTGTTTCGTGTTTGTGTTGTATGTCCAGGATTTCTCGGATTGTGAAGACTCGCGTGCTCGCAGTTTTGCCCTTCAGAGTTTCACATCCTCAGCTTCAATTTGGGAATCCAATATCCTAATCTTATCGACTAACGTTTTATCTTTTGGCACACTTAATAAACGGCCTTAGATTTACGTAGGTACCCCTTTAAAACATCGAGGACGATGCTTAGTTCTAGTATGGGGGGGATCTTCGATTTGATTATGCCTGCAGCCGTTTGTGTCACGTAATCCCGTTTTTACCACACAAAAAAAAATATGAAAAAATTAAAAATTTTCAAAAATAAAATAAGTGTTTTGTCACAGTTTTGACTTTCCAAATGGGTAGATTGAGAATAAATTTTGACTCAGTCGGGCGTGTTGAGCCCTAGCTTTGTCCCTTAACCATTTAATGAACGAAAGTTTGTTAGGCTAAGCATTCGCGGATCCTTTTATTAGGGATTTTAAATTTGCGAAGATCGAAAAATGATAGTGTTGTTTACAAGTAGGATGCTAAGCAAGGATTATTTGGAAATCTTAAAGGCTTATAAGTATAACTTGTCGCTTTTTCTCCCCGAAGCTCTTAACCTGACTAATAAACGTGCTTAATTTTGCTTTAACTGTAAACCGACATTTTCTAAAAAGAAGCTCTTTCGGAAACGAAAATATTCATCTTAGTTCAGCTTTATACTTGAGTTTCTAAAACGAAATTTTCTCTATTACGGAAAATATGTTGCAAAAAAAATAATTAATAAATAAAATAAAATAAAATAAAAATATGATGAAAAATATAAACTGTGGGCTGATAAAGGTTTACTGCATCTTGCCGGCTCACAACCGATGTTGCAGTCTTCAAAACAAAGCCCATAGTGAGATAATAAAAATTCAAAGTGAATTCGTAATGTTTAATCAATAAGAACCCGTCGTCAGACTAAGTCATCTACATCTTGTCTAGGCGTTGCCGATGTTGTATCATGTAAATTGATGACGTATATGTATGATTATAGCAATAAATGACTAATAAGAAAATTTTAATGGTTAAGATTTCTTTTTCTAAACTCAAGTATAATTTTGAACTAAGAATAACTTGCTTTAAGACTTCAAAAGTTTTTGGTTGCCGTTGGTAGATTATTTCGATTAAGTATTCTCTGTAAGGCTTCAAACACCTGGGCACTTAGATATGGTCACACTTATTAACACTTTTGGTCACTTTATGCTTAATTGTATGTGACTAAATACCCAAAAAAACATGCTTTATGTGACTAAATATTACAAAAGGCCACACAAACATAAAATTCATGTGGCCATTAGATGATCAATAGTCACACAAAATACACATTTCTTCACTTTAAACAGCATATGGCCACACTTATTAATACTTTTGGTCATTTTATGCATACTTTTGGTCACTCTATCGAGAATATGCTGGTTGGTGGGTGATCTAGTCTTTTCCCCAGATTTCTTCGGAAATATAGTTATGCACATGAACTATACTACTTTCTGAAATTGTCGATCTAAATTTAACTTAAAATTAAGCACATTCACACTAATTGAATAATTGTTGGGAGCAAAAAGTTGACAAGTCATAGTTATAAGTAGTGTTAGCATCTTTACTTGTACATAGCAGTGATTTCGTTTTTACGCTTAGCTTGGGACTTGTGAAAAACCGGGGACGATGAAATTATCCTTTTTGGACATCCATAGATTATTCTATGGGCGTTTCTCATTCTATGATCCCAGTGTTAATAAAATAAAGGAAGTCAAACATGTTAGTAAAAAAAATTAAAAATTTAAAAATTAGTGATAGTTAGTGTAAATAAAAAAAATGGTGAAAACGGGACTTGTCAAAGCTAGTGATTCTTTGGTTCCCCTTGACGAACACTTAGCTACTTTTCGAGGTTATTAGTCGAGGGGGATTGAGATTCTTGGTTTCTTGAGTGTTTACTTCATAACATTGCGTGAGGACACGGCAATATCTTAGTATGGGAGATTTTGGTATTCGCTTAATTATACATCTTTTATACCCCGGTAAACACTAATTAACGGACTAAAAACATGAAATATGCTTAATATTATTGCAAATATGTTTGGTTTGTGTTTTTATGTCTCGCAGGTACAAAGGATTAAAAATAGACAAAAAACGGTGATTTTTTGGGCTCGACTCAATCAAGTTTAATTATTATTTGGAGTCAAGACGAAATCAGAAAAATTCTTCGAGCATGCCATTGGAAAGAGTTCAAGTTTTCGAGTTCAACGGTGTCCCCATATTTATTACTACGTGTTATCCAAATCAAGAATGTCCAGCCCAAGTTAAATGATGATAATGATATCAAATATTTGCTAGCAAAATGGATGTGACATCATGTCACGAGAATTGAAAATAAATCATTTTTATCATCACGTGCCCACTCCACTTGCTACTTTCATTTCATCAATTTGCAAAATGATCCAATGGTTGTGCATGGCTCGTTGGAATGAGGCAATTATCAAGTCCACGTGACGTTTAATGAGTGGTGGATCGAAGTTAAAATATCCCACTCTTTGGCTATAAATAGGACGACGAGCAACAGTTTGCGCGAGAGACACCATCTTTATTTTCTTTTCATGCAAATTTCTTTCTTTCTTTCCGTTGTACTCAAAATAAAGTTAGTAATATTTCCAGTTTAGCTTAATCTCAAATTTCAGCTTATTAGATATTTTGAAAAAAGCAAAGTTCAGCTTATTAGTTATTTGTAAACATTTTGCTTATCAATAAAAGTATGTTGAAGGTTCAAAGTGTTTATTTCTTGTTGCTTATTGCTTTCTAGTTAAAAAAAATTATATATCGAATAAGCTATTTAGCTTTGTTCGTTTCCCTTGTTAAGCTCAATTCGAAAAGAAAGAGGTGGCCACGAGTATTTAGTTACTCGGCTTATTTCGATAAGCCTCGGACCACCTAAATAATCGAGAGCTCATATTGTTAAGAAAAGTGCTTATGTCTATTTTCGTAGCTTACTTGCTCGTTAAAGTTGTTGCTTATTTGACTTAGTTAAAATAGTATAGTTTAGTTTTTTTTTCTTTTTCAAATTTGCTAAAACTGGTTCTAAAATTTCCATCTCGTCTAGTTTGTGTTTGGTTTGTAGAATTTGCACTCGTTGGGCCTTGTGGTTGTTAAGAACATTTCGAGTGGGCTTTGTGATGTTGGGCCGTAGGTTATAACTAAAACAGAAAGATTGAATTTGCATGTTACAATCAATTTGTGAAGTAACTGTTTTATATTAACGATGTGTAAATTTTATTTTATTTTGTTTCGATTTGGTACCGGTCATCTCATGAGGCGTGGAGCTTAAAGGACCTAGTAAGCAACAAAGAATTTGATTATTTTCTTTAGCTTATTAGGTCGGGTGGTATCATTTGTTTGCAGCTCGTCTCACCGGTTCTATTTCTATTCCCTTTTAAATACTTTAGATTAGATATAATTATAGTCTTTATCATGTTAGCTTTAATTAGTGGCTAGTTTTATTGTGCTTGCTAAGTGAGTGTTTGGAAAATTAAGTGTGGACTTTTTAAAGCTTTATTAATTTCAAAATAAACCAACGTTGTGAGGAAATAATTTATTTAACGGATATTGATTCATTGATTAGAACTTAGTCCACACTTGAGGATCCTAATACCTTACTTGGCAAGCATATTTGTTTTATATATCTTATATCTTTCGTTTTAAAATTTCGTAGTATAATTATTAGTTTTAAAATCAAAACAAAAATATTTGATATTCAAGCATTATTCCACAAACAACATATGATTTTCCATATTCACGCCTCGTCAAGGATTACGATAACTCGGGAGATTTGGTTTAACCTTTCCTAAGGTTTTTCCGTGTCTGTCCACTATATTATTGTGTTCGGCCCTTACGCATATTTATACCTGTGTTTAAGCACGAATCATCTAGCCTTCCATTTCATCATCAATGGTGATTTATATGTATAATAGCTATATATCATATTAGTATATAACAAGAGTGATTCATGACTAGTGAATATGATGCATTACCAGATGGTTCAAAGATACCTCGAAGCTACAGGTGAAGAGATGAAAACGCAACAAAACCAAAAAAGCGACCGTTAAGAATAGAAGAGGCCTGAACGCACCCAAACCCGAATGTACGCGATTTAGCTAGCTACACGTCCCACCCCTCAAACTTGGACCAGTGACTAAAATCTTAACTCGACCACGTACCAAAACCAAAACGAAACATGAACCACTGCCCGAACCGAAACTCAAACCGAAACTTAACTGATACGAACTAAAACACAGCGCCAGGGTATGAGCAAAACCTCACGTGAATCCTCTCTTAAAGCTTTTATTTATGCAACAAAATGTTATTTTAGAAGTGTTGAGATTTGTTTTAGGTTTTGTGTTGAGATATTCTAAACAAATGAGTATGGAATACATATATGAGGGTCATGGATTAACAGAGTAGTCAATAAATATGGGATGAGGAGGAGTTGATTATTGACCGAGTATTGTGGCCTGACTAACAAGATTTTGAACGTGGGTTTTATTTTATTCTTATCTTATATATGAAACTTATGGAATATGAATTACTATTATTACTAATTTATATATAGATATCCATGTACTAGTAAAGGCTGACATAGTTGTTTCATTGTTATTGTGATATATGTGACGTATATGATAATTAAAGTTAGGGTGTTATAATTCTTCCCCTCTAAAAAAAAATTTTCGTTCGCGAAATTAATGTCCAATCTTAAATGAAAATGTACCAAATCGTTTTCCCCCGCTGCTCGTACTATCTTTCTTACAATCTTTAGCCAAATGCCCAACCTCTCCACATTCAAAGCAAGCACCAGTAGCCCTGTGACACGCCTTTCCTGGATGAAATTTCCCACAAAGGTTACATAGGGGACATGAGTTATAATCCGAGTATCCGCTCTGGCTTGATGACCCATAAGAACGACTATAATGTTGGCCCCGAGCTTGCTGATCTTGGTCATGCCACACCTTCTGACTACCATTTCCCTGTCTGTCACTACCATTACCATGTTTGTCACTGCCTTGTCTATCACCACGCCATCTGTCAGTGCCATATCTGTCCCTGTTTCCATGTCTGCCACGATTGCCATATCTGTCACTATCCCTTCGATCATCAACTCTTGATGGTGTTTTTTATGGTCGTATACAATGGCCGTATCTGTCCCTCTTGTTGTCTCCTTTATTCTTTGGCCTATCACGAAAGATTTCAATATTTCTTGCAGCGTTAGCAACCTGTGCTTCATCAGTAAACTCGGTGTTCAAAATCCTATCAAGTACAAAGTCATTCAGCCCCCATTTAAAGTGTTTAGCCTGTTCTTCCTGGGTGCCTGCCTTAGCCCCTAAGAACCCCGCCAATCTAAGAAATCTCTTTATAAAATCAGTACTAGTTTCCCCAGCTAACTGACGAATCGATTTGTACTCTCGTTCACACTTTTCTTTCTTTGAGTATGGAAAATACTGCAAAAAGAAGATGTCACGAAAATCATTCCATGACAGTGTTGCCACATAAGCATCACCTCCCTTGGCTTGCTTATATGCCCTCCACTAACTGTGGGCATCACCCTCCAACTTATATGTCACCAACCTGGCCTTGAACTGATCATTGCATCCCAAAACCTCGAAGATCTTCTCGATATGTGCTATCTAGTTTTCTGCCTCAACCAGAGTGGATGCCGAACTGAAAGTTTGAGGTTTTTCTTTCCTGAACCTGTCCAACCAAACATGGATATCAATGGACTGTGCATCCCCATTATTACCCGGACCACGTCTACCATTTCTCTGATTAGCGTTATTCTCGTTTTGACGAATCTCATCGGTGATCTGAGCCATAAGATTAGGCAACAATGATGCAACCGCCTGCTCCACCGTAGCAGCAAAAGCAGGGTCCGCTTCATTATTGATACGATTGCGATGAGGAGGCATCTAAATGATTAAGAAACAAAAAAAAAGACAAATTAGAGGTTAAGATCGAAATTCGAGAGAGAGCGATTAGATCAGAAATGGAACCTAAATGTCTACCCAATCCTCACAGGTCATAACCTAAGTTTTATAGGATGAACCTAGAACTCTGATACCATAATTGTAACACCCCAACCGAGAATAGGTCAAATGTCACACTTATGGCATCAAAACAAACGCAAGCGGAAGACTTTATTCATGAAATGGTTCAACAACGTTCACCAAGAAAACTAAGGAAATAAATTGTCAAATACATCATGATTTCCAAGAGAAAATAAATCAAATCTCTAAAGTCTAAATAAAGATAATATCAACTTTAATGTCCAAACGACTATAAAAGAAATGGGAAAGCTATCATCAATTCGGCCACTAAGAGCTCCTAAGCACTCTTCACTCATAACTCAGCTTCCCTCTTATTACCTACCGCGAAGAAAAGAAATGCGGCTGAGCTAAAGCTCAGTGAACAGATATAAACAAAACTGATAGATCAAATATACACAAGTAAACGAAATGAAATCAAGTTAAGGATCTCATATATCATCATAACTGAATGAATAAGTAGGCAAGCAAAACATATAGAAATGCCCCACGAGCTCGAAACGAATGTCTACAGCATGCCACACGCTTAGACTAAATAGTCATCATATATCATAGCAAGTTGTACAAGGGAGTTGCAATCTCCACATGTACCAAAATAAATTGTACAACGAGGTGTTGGCACCACACTAAGCCATGCACATAAACTAAACTGAACAATGTACCTAGGATGCATCCATACGCTCCCTACAAATCAAATCATATATGGCCAAGTGCATAATAGAGCACACAAAACGAAAGGGAACGCCATAGACTGATCACATAGCCACAGATAGTGTCACGCCATTGGTGCCTCAATGACGCGACCATGGTACCTCCATGGCTAGTTAGCTTAGGCATCGGAACAAAACCAAGGGTTCATATAGCATATCAAAACGAAACCTGTTATGTCCAAAGAAGATCATGTCTAATCAAAACGGATAAATTCATATCATAGAAATGTCAAATGAAGCATGTGTCAAACGAGTTCAAGGGTTCAATCAAATTATCAAACATGTAGCAAACAAATACGAATTAAAGGCTAGGGAACATATATAGGGATCCCAAAGGTGCAAATGGATACGAAGCAAATCTCATAAGAATCCTTAAAAGAAAGGATAGAATATTTGTACCTTAAAAGCAAATCAACGCGTATCCAAAAACACAACCTACTCCCGCTTCAAATTATCTACATGAATTAAAGAATCAAATATTATTTACTTATATATACTTATTGTTATGCTTTTGTATTGAACTGACTTGTGTTACGGGGTATACGTTTATTATGATGCTTTAATTAACTAATGGTAGTATTATACCTGCATATTAGATTTTTAAATGTTACCATATGCTTTAGTGTACTTACTGTTAAAATAACCTACATATTCATAATTTGTTTTGAATACTTAATAAATAATTAAAGTTAGACTAACCAAACATCACTTGTTTATGACTTATTTGTATATCCATTATAATAACTCATATATCAGTTAAAGTGTTATGACTATTATACAAATTTTTAATCCTTACAAGAACTAAGTGAAGAGTGCTCATGCATCATTCCTTATAGTATCATTTCTATTACCACATATTGACAAAGATATGAAGAAAACTGATCAGTCCAAAATAAATAACCCATGCTAGCCACTTGAAACCTTATTTTTGAAAGTGTACTTGTTTAAATAATATAGTGTTTTATTCTAACATCAGATGAAACTAAACGAAATGGTCCATCAAGTTAAACAAACTATTTTATTTATTTTTCACCCAAGTCAGATATATTTTTACCAGTGTATGAACCATTTTCACACACCAATCAGTTTAAAGTTTCGTTTTAGCTGATATACACAGAATTCTAGTTTCCATCCATTATTCATAAACCTCTTCCCATAATTCCTTATTAAATTCATGTCTAGCCCTCTCATCAGAAATCATGCATATTCATGTTAGGATAGCTTTTAGCCTTGAAAAAATATCAATATTCTATTTTTGTCTAGCCTTCCAGTTCATCATCAATGGTGATTTATATGTATAATAGCTATATATCATATTAGTATATAACAAGAGTGATTCATGACTAGTGAATATGATGCATTACCAGATGGTTCAAAGATACCTCGAAGCTACAGGTGAAGAGATGAAAACCGAAACAAGAACGCGAACGCTAAGAATAGACGAGGCACGATCGAACCCAAACCCGAATGTACGCGATCAACTAGCTACACGTACCAACCTCAACTATAACCAATGACTAAAATCTTAACTCGACCACATACCAAAACCAAACTGAAACACAAACCACTGCCCAAACTGAAACTCAAACTGAAACTTAACCGATACGAACTAAAACACAACGCCAGGGTATGAGCAAAACCTCAAGTGAACCCTCTCTCAAAGCGTTTATTTATGCAGCAAAATGTTATTTTAGAAGTTTTGAGATTTGTTTTAGGTTTTGTGTTGAGATATTCTGAACAAATGAGTATAGAATACATATATGAGGGTCGTAGATTAACAGAGTAGTCGATAAATATGGGATGAGGAGGAGTTGATTATTGACCGAGTATTGTGGCTTGACTAACAAAATTTTAAACGTGGGTTTTATTTTATTCTTATCTTATATATGAAACTTATTGAATATGTATTACTATTATTACAAATTTATATATAGATATCTATGTACTAGTAAAGGCTGACATAGTTGTTTCATTGTAATTGTGATATATGTGACATATATGATATTTAAAGTTAGGGTGTTATACTGGAACTAGAGGAACTGTACGCACTCCCCGTGAGTGTACGTATAAGGATTTTCTGAATTGAAAGCCCCTTACTTTTAAGGGTACTGAAGGAGTGGTTGTGCTGTCACAATGGTTCGAGAAGATGGAATCAGTGTTCCATATCAGCAATTGTGCTGTGGAAAACCAAGTTAAGTTTGCTACTTGCACTTTCCTTGGAAATGCTCTAACATGGTAGAACTCCCACATGAAGACTGTCACTCAAGAGATGCTTATGTTATGGACTGGAAGGCAAAAAAGAAGATGATGACAGTCAAATACTGCCCAAGGGGTGAAATCAAGAAATTAGAAATTGAGCTCTGGAACCTAAAAGTAAAAGGTACTGATGTCGCAAGTTACACTCTGCGTTTTCAAGAGCTTGCACTGATGTATGGAAGGATGTTCCACTAGGAATCGGAGGAAGTTGAGAAATATGTTGGTGGACTTCCTGATATGATTCAGGGAAATGTAATGTCATATCAACCCAAGACGATGGAGAAAGCAATTGAGTTTGCCAATGATCAGATGGATCAAAAAGTCCTCACTATTACTGAAAGGCAAGCTGAGCAGAAGAGGAAGTTGGAATTTAATATTGGAAACAATCAGGGGCACCAACAACAAAACAAGAGACAGAACACTGAGATGGCTTACACTGCTGGGCCTGGTGAAAAGAGGGAGTACACAGGATCATTGCCCTTGTGTACAAAATGCAACTATCACCACAAAGGTCCATGTGCTCCCAGGTGTAATAAGTGCAAGAAGATCGGTCATTTGGCTCGTGACAGTAGGAGTTCTGGTCCCAATGGTAATAATAACAATCGTGGGAACTTCGGGACAACTCAGAATGCTGTCACTTGTTATGAGTGTGGTGTCCAGGGGCATTTCAAGAAAGACTGCTCAAAGTTGAAGAATGGAAACTGTGGTAATCAACGTGGGAATGGCAATGCACCAGCCAAGGTTTATGTGGTGGGCAATGCGGGAACAAACCCGAACTCCAACGTCGTTACGGGTACGTTCCTTCTAAATGACCGCTATGCTTCTATCTTATTTGATACTGGTGCCGATAGAAGTTTTATATTGACTACATTTAGTTCCCTAATTGATATCACACTAACTGCATTAGACCATTATTACGATGTTGAACTAGCTGACGGGAAAATAATTGGGATAAACACTATCATTCGGGGTTGTACATTAAACTTCTTAGACCATCCATTCAACATCAACTTAATGCCCGTAGAACTTGGTAGCTTCAACGTTTTAATCGGTATGGATTGGTTGTCAAAGTACCACGTTGTCATTTATTGTGCCGAGAAGATCGTTCGTATTCCCTGGGGAAATGAAACCTTAAATGTTCACGGTGACAGAAGTAATCAGGGAAACGGGACTCGGTTAAACTTCATTTCGTGCACCAAAACTCATAAATATTT
Organism: Tanacetum coccineum; assembly: GCA_026074375.1. NCBI lineage: Eukaryota > Viridiplantae > Streptophyta > Magnoliopsida > Asterales > Asteraceae > Tanacetum > Tanacetum coccineum. Next base: position 25,791 of record BQNB010006038.1, on the reverse strand, counting down.
TTTGAAAGGACATAATGTCTTTTTGGCACATGTTACTACGAAGGAGACTGAAGACAATTCAGGGGAGAAGCGACTTGAGGACGTACCAATCGTTTGAGATTTTCTTGAAGTATTTCCTGAAGACTTGTCGGGTCTTCTACCGACTCGACAAGTGGAATTCCAAATCGATTTGATGTCCGGTGCTGCACTTGTAGCACGAGCACCCTATTGATTAGCTCCTTCCAAAATGAAAGAGTTGTCGGAACAACTGCAAGAACTATCCGACAATGGCTTTATAAGACCCAGTTCCTCACCTTGGGGAGCTTCGGTCTTGTTTATCAAAAAGAAGGACGGATCATTCCAGATGTGCATCGACTACTGGGAATTGAATAAGCTGACGGTGAAGAATCGTTATCCTCTCCCAAGGATTGATGATTTGTTTGATTAACTACAAGGATCTAATGTTTATTCGAAGATAGACTTGTGATCGGGTTATCATAGCTTAGAGTACGAGAAGAGGATATTCTGAAGACGGCATTTAGGACTCGGTATGGTCATTACGAGTTCCAAGTGATGGCATTTGGTTTGACAAATGTACCTGCAATATTCATGGACCTCATGAACCGAGTGTGCAAACCATACTTAGATAAGTTTGTAATTGTCTTTATCGATGATATACTAATTTATTCAAATAACAAGAAGGAGCATGAAGAGCATCTTAAGGCAATTCTAGAATTTCTCAAAAAGGAGGAGTCATACGCTAAATTCTATAACTGTGAATTTTGGATTCCTAAGGTATAATTTCTCGGCCACGTGATTGATAGTCAAGGCATCCACGTGGATCCCGCCAAGATCGAATCCATAAAATATTGGGCATCTCCTAAGACTCCAATGGAGATTCGTTAATTTTTAGGTCTTGCCAGTTACTACCGAAGATTCATTAAAGGATTCTTAAAAATCGCTAAGCCAATGACCGAACTCGCTCAGAAGAAAGTCGCCTTCAAATGGGGTGACAAGCAAGAAGCAGCTTTTCAGACATTGAAGAATAAGTTGTGTAGCGCACCTATCTTAGCCCTCCCCCGAGGAGATGAGAACTTTATTGTTTATTGCGATGCGTCACATAAAGGATTGGGTGCGGTATTGATGCAAAACGAGAAGGTAATGCATCACGACAGCTGAAGATTCATGAGAAAAATTATACTACCCATGATTTGGAACTTGGTGCAGTGGTGTTTGCTCTAAAGATTTGGAGGAACTACTTGTATGGAACCAAGTGTACGGTGTTCACAGATCATAAGAGTCTACAGTACATACTTGACCAAAAGGAGTTGAATATGAGGCAACGTCGTTGGTTAGAGTTGCTCAGTGATTACGATTGTGAGATTCGTTATCACCCAGGGAAAGCAAATTTTGTTATTGATGCCTTGAGCAGGAAAGAGCGAATTAAACCATTAAGAGTCCGAGCCTTAGTGATGACTATTGGTTTGGATCTTCCCAAACAAATATTGAATGCTCAGACCGAAACAGAAAACAGAGAATCTCAAGAACGAAGATGTAGGTGGTATGATCAAGAAGAATATACCGAAGGAAAAGTTGGAACCCCGCGCTGACGAAACCTTATGCTTAAACGGTAAGAGTTGGTTGCCATGTTATGGTGACTTGAGGACTCTGATCATGCACGAGTCCCACAAATCAAAATACTCCATCCATCCGGGTTCTTACAATATGTACCAAGACATGAAGAAGCTATATTGGTGGCCCAATATGAAAGCCGACATTGCCACCTATGGTAGCAAATGTTTGACATGTGCCAGGGTCAAAGCCAAATACCAAAGGCCATCAGGTTTGTTGGTACAACCCGAGATACCCCAATGGAAGTGGGATAACATCACAATGGATTTTGTCACAAAGCTTCCTAAGTCGTCGCAAGGTTATGACACCATTTGGGTGATTGTTGACCGAATTACTAAGTCTGCCATCTTTACGCCAATGAGAGAAACTGATTCCATGGAGAAATTGGCAAGAATGTACCTGAAGGAGGTAGTCACGAGGCATGGAATACCTGTCTCAATCATTTGTTATCGTGACCCTAGGTTCGCATTGAATTTCTGGAGATCACTTCAGAAGGCCTTGGGGTACTAACTTGGATATGAGTACTGCGTACCATCCACAAACCGGCAGACAAAGCGAGAGAACTATCCAAACTCTCGAGGATATGCTACGTGCTTGTGTGATCGACTTTGGAAATGGTTGGGTTAGACATTTGCCACTAGTTGAGTTTTCTTACAACAACAGTTATCACGCTAGCATCAAGGCTGCATCATTCGAGGCACTTTATGGACGGAAGTGTCGTTCACCTGTTTGTTGGGCCGAGGTCGGACAAGTTCAACTCACCGATCCAGAAATGGTCCAAGAGACAACTGAGAAGGTCATCCAGATCAAACAAAGAATGAAAGCCGCTCGTGACCAACAAAAGAGTTACGCAGACTTAAAGCGTAAGCCGATGGAGTTTCAAGTTGGGGATAGGGTTATACTCAAAGTTTCACCTTGGAAAGGGGTAGTACGTTTTGGCAAACGGGGGAAGTTAAACCCTAGATATGTTGGACCTTTCAAGGTGCTGGCAAAGGTTGGATCCGTTGCTTACAAGCTTGAGCTCCCTCAAGAGTTGAGCAGAGTTCACAATACATTTTATGTATCCAACTTGAAGAAATGTTATTCTGACAAACCATTAGCCGTTTCGTTGGAAGGACTCCATGTGGATGACAAGCTCCATTTTGTGGAAGAACTTGAAGAGATCATGGATCGAGAAGTCAAACGGTTGAAGCAAAGTTGTATCCCAATTGTTAAGGTTCGATGGAACTCAAAGAGAGGTCCTGAGTGTCACACCCCGCCAAGGCAGAAACACGAGGCGTAACATCATGGATATCATCACAACACAATGGTGTCAACAATAGAGAAACACTAAATGCATAACTAAGTAATAAAGACACAATGTGTCATGACAATACCGAAAACCAAAAGAACGACATCTTGTATTAATGAAAAAGGGTCTCACCAATACAAGAATAATATCTCACGAACCTAATAAAATCAAATAACATTCAACAAAATCCATGCAACAAACATAAACAAACTCAGGAGCGAACTCCAATGCAATCCTAGCGGTCATTCTAGCCATCTCTCTTAACCTCAGTATTCTCATGAAGCTCACCTGAAAATGATGCTTAAAAACGTCAACACAACGGTTGGTGAGAGTCATAGGTTTAAGACACGCAAAACAAACCTTTAAATCCAATTACTGTGATAAATAAAACATAACATAGCAGGACATACAGCGTACTATCATACAAGCTAACATGCAATCACATCAATCCACATTGAGACGTTCACGCTCAATCCTCACACAAAACATAACAACAATGAGACGATCACGCTCACTCAAACAACTCACAGTAATAAGACGATCACGCTTACTACCAATCAAATCCATAAATGCCATGAGACGATCACGCTCAAGCACAACAATTCATACCATAAAAGCAAGTAGCACATAACATACAATAGTCACGTATAGCCCATGCATCATTTAAATCACATTATCACAGTAACTAAAACATTTCAAAACCTCTTTGCATCATTTTCACCCCAAGAAAACATAAGAAAAAGGGGCTATGAAACTCACCTGATGCTTAGCTTCCCAAAAGAATCCAACAAAAGCTTCACAAACACTTCACGGATAATCTAAACAATTAAGCACACAATAAGCTACCATCAATTAGGCATTCAACCCAATATGATGTAACCTCAACTATGATGGATATCTAAGCTATCTACCATAGTTCTATACTTGATTTAACCCTTTTCCAACTCCTACATATGCCATTTACACTTCAATGCTACACTTTAAATTTTCTGGTTTTGAGCAGAATTTTATACTCACTTACGCGTCCTAAACGTACCACTTAAACACTTCCACAATTCAAACCAAAATTCACCATGCTACATATATGTCCTATGAACCTCTCATAGCTCTCCCAAATCCATTACCCTTTTACAAATACCCTTTAGAAATTTATTAATCCAAAGTGTCCAGAATTCGTCCAGAATCCAACCCCTCGAAAGTATGACACCAGATGACCACTTTAGACCTCATTACACACTTAGAAAAAATTCAGGGGTCACACACAATATATAAACTAACGTCCATGTGATTTGGAGCCTCTAACTAGATGTCTAAGTATTTTAACAAAAATCAAAACTAAAACTGAAATTCGTTACAGTTTATACACTGATTTTGTAACGACCTTTTGACCCACTTCCCGACCATAAAAAATCACGAGACCAACTTTGCTGGATAGTAGACTCTATAAGGTTATCTCCAGTATGTTGTAAATTGTTTATTTGATAATTTATGATTGAGTTATGACCGTTACAAAACTGTAATTTTTTGCAGTGAATTAAACAGCTAATTCGGGCAATCTAGACCCTAACGCATGATCAAATCACGAAACCAATTGAACCAATGATCTAACAATCATCATTAAACTATAAACTCCAGAAAATTTGAAACCCTAATTTATTTTTATGATTAAATCTAATACATCATACTTAGATTACAAGAATTAAAATAAGAACTACAATTAAACAAGGAATTAGAAAATAACTTAAACCTTAAAAATTTTCTTCTTCTTTTTTCTTCTGGATCGGTAGAACAACAATAGGGGTTTAGGGATTTTTTTTTTGTATTTATAGGCTCCTAAAGTAATCCTAGATAAAGCATAATTAGAATTTGTTTTCTAATACAATTCCTTTTTTCTTTTCCTTTTCTTTTTTCCTTTTATTCGGCAGACTAGAAACTTTCAAATCTCCATAATCATTTTCTTGTCACTTAAAAGTGAACGAAATAAACTTAACCAATTTCACCACTATTTCAATCTCATATAAAAACCTTAACTAATTTGACTATACCTTTATGCTAACAAATTCACTAACTTTTAAAAATAACTTATTAACTTCCATTTTCAACCAACTTTCCTAAAATAGATTTTTTACATTATTCTTAACTTACCACTTAAAATCTAAACCTATCTTATATTACTAACACAAAAATACGTATACGTAATAATACTTACACATTTAACACGGAAACGCTCAAATCTCAATAATCATTTCCTTGTCATTCAAAAGTGAACAAAATGAACTCAACCAATTTCACCACAATTCTAATCTCATTGAGATGATCACACTCAATAGATTGATTACCAATACCTCACATAACCCACATAAACTCATTTAAACACACAGAATCACATACACCATATATTGCAACAGGCACATAAGTCAATACTAACGGTTTGACTAACCTGCTCAAATCATGGTTGTCACAGTATCCCCTCTTTTAGGAAATCTCGTCCTGAGATTTAACTAGCCGATTTACCAGCTTGCTCAACGAACAACTAAGGATATTTAGACTTCATATAATCCTCGCGTTCCCAAGTAAACTCAGGACCAGGGGGGGGGGGCCCCCCTTATAATACCAACGAACTTTCAGACAAGCGATAATCGTTACTACGTTTTAACCTTTTAACTTCACGGTCCATAATCTCTACAGGTTCCTTAACAAAACGAAGAGTTTTGTCAACCTTTATCTCATCTAATGACACATGCAAACTAGCATCAGCCAAGCATTTCTTCAAGTTTGACACACGAAATGTATCATGTACTCCACTCAATTCCTCAGGCAACCTTAATCGATAAGCTACAGGACCGATCCTTTCAAGAATCTCAAATGGTCCTACATATCTCGGTGCTAACTTTCCCGTTTTCCTAAAATGAATTACACCTTTCCAAGGTGATACTTTCAACATCACTCGGTCTCCTACTTATCGAATTCCCAATGTTTTGCGTCATTATCATTCATTGGCTCTTTTGACGATCTCTCGCTGCTTTTAGGTTCTCCTTTATCAACACAACTTTATCAGTCGTTTCTTGAACCAATTCAGGTCCAATCAAACTACTTTCTCCAATCTAAGCCTATAAAACAGGCGACCTACACTTCCTTCCGTACAAGGCTTTAAACGGAGCACATCTTATACTCGAATGATAGCTATTATTGTAAGAAAACTCAGCCAATAGTAGATGAACATCCCAGCTACCACCAAAATTAATTACACACGCCCTCAACATATCCTCTAAGGTCTGAATCGTACGCTCACTTTGCCCATCCATTTAGGGATGATAAGCCGTACTTATATCCAACCTCATCCTTAAATCTTTTTGCACAGTCTGCCAGCAACGCGACGTAAATCGTCCCCTCACCTACAGAAATAATCGACACAGGAACTCTATGATCACGCGACTATTTCATCAAGTAGATCTTTTGCCAATTTCTCAGTACTAAAGTCTTCTCTTATAGACAAATAAATCGCCCGACTTAGTCCAGTCCTATTGACTATGCCCAGAATCATGTCATGCCTACTTTGACCTAGGCAACTTAGTGATAAAATCCAATAGATCTTATCCCACTTCCATTCAGGTATCTTAGGTTGTTGCAGTAAACCCGAAGGCCTTTGATGCTTAGCCTTTACCTTTGAACATGTCAAACACTTACTAACATAAGTAGCAATATCTCTCTTCATTCCTGGCCACCAGTACATATCACGAAGATCATGGTACATCTTATCCGCTCTAGGATGCACCTTAGTCCTAACCCAGTGAGCATATCCATGATCTCGTCTCACACTTCCCACAAATGGAACCCATATACTTCATGCAAATACAAAACTCTCGCCCTCTTTCTTTTCCATCTGCTGATCTAGGCCATGCAGGTTTTCCATAAGTACATTCTCTTGCTTAAGCGCCTCACTCTGGGCTGCTTGTATCTTTTCTCTCATTCCAGCCTGGATATTACTGCCATGGCCCTTACACGTCTAGGTTTCAACCGCTCCTTCCTACTTAATGCATCAGCCACAACGTTCGCCTTACCAGGAAGTGTAAACGCATCCGCACTCATAATCACTAAACAACTCAAACCATCTCCCTCTGACCATATCAGTTCTTTTCTGATCAAAATGTGTTTGAAAGACTTTTGTGATTCGTATAGATATACACTCTTAGTACATACAAATTAATGCCTCTAAGTCTTAATAGCAAACCACCACAGTCCCAATTCCAAATCATGTGTCGTATAGTTCTTCTCATGGGTTTTCAGCTGCGTCGATGCATAGCATCACTTTGCCCCTTTCAAGAAGTACACAACCTAATCTTTGGTAGATGCATCACAAATATACAAACCACAAATCTTCCCACTCTAACAGGAAGCGTCAAATTGGTGCATCACACAAGTTTATTCTTTAAGTTTTGAAAAGTCTCTTCTTGCTCCACACCCCACACATAATTTTCTGATTCTTCTGAGTTAACGAGGTAAAAGGTTTTCGCAATTTTGGAAAATTTTGCAATAAACCGTCAGTAATAACCGGCTAATCCCCAAAATGATCGAATCTCAGAAGGCGTTGTAGGGGTCTTCTAATTCTTTACCGTTTCTATTTTGCTAGGATCCACATGTATACCATTATGATTGACAACATGACCAAGAAAGTGCACCTCTTGCAACCAGAACTCATACTTGGAGAACTTGGAATACAACTTCTCCTTCCTTAACAATTTTAACACCAAACCCAAATGAACTTCATGGTCCTCCTTCCGTCTCGATTAGATCAAGATGTCATTCGATGAACACAATAACGAACTATTTAAGTAGCGGTTTACAAACTCGATCATCAGATTAGTCCCATAAAGACCAGCAGGTGCATTGGTTACCCCAAAGAGGCAAAACCGTAAATCCGAAAATGGTCCGAATCTCGATCGAAATGCTCATAGGTATGTCTTCTTCATGCACGATAGTTGGTGATAACCTGACCGAAGTATAATCTTGGAGAAATAACGCGATCCTTGTAGCTGGTCAAATAAATCATCAATCCTCGGAAGAGGATAACGATTCTTAATCGTCAACTTGTTCAGCTCTCTATAATCAATACACATACGTAGCGAACCATTCTTCTTCTTGACAAATAGCACTGTCGCTCCCCATGGAGAATGACTAGGTCATATGAAACCCTTGTCTTGCAACTCCTATAGCTGCCCAGACAATTCTTGCTATCCAAGGTCCTAGGTCGATAGGAGACTTCGCAACAGGCGTCACTGTAGGAACTAGATCCATGCAAAACTCCACTTGTCGTTGCGAAGGCAATCCTGACAAGTCTTCTGGAAACACATCTTCAAATTCACGTACCACAGATATATCGCTCAACTTTGGTTCATCCTCCTTTGCACTCTTCAATGCTTTGGTGATTTCTACGGCCCATTCTCCATGTACCCTAAGGATCCTACCATCCTCCACGGGTATTTCTACTACCTTCTCATGACATACTATTCCAGCCTTATGTTGGGACAACCAATCCATTCCCACAATCACGTCAAAGCTTCCATGACCTAAAGGTATTAAGTTTATGCTAAACAGGGAACCTCCTAGTTCTAGTTTGCAGTCACGGATAATTCTATCTACTTCTACTTTCTTACCATCAGCTACTTCTATCACATAACCAGGATTCACAATACTAGGTCTCACATTATGTAGGGGGCGCAAATTCAGTAATATCAACTAAATCGACTCCAGAATCAAATAATACGGTAACAAAGTGATCATTCAGAGAGAACGTACCCGTTACAACATTAGGATCCTGGACCGCCTCCATTGCATTCACATTCACGTTGTAAGCTCTTCCTCTAACTTGGTTTCCATTGCTTCGGTTATTTCGGCTGCCCTCCAAAGCCAATTGATTTCCAGCTTGCCCTGGTGCTCGATTCATCTTGGGACAAGTGTTTCAAAAATGATCTGGACTACCACACTCATAGCACACTCTCGGATCTCATTCTAACAGCATTCATTGGAGTCACTTGTCTAATTGGTGCCCAACAATTTCTGGCATAATGGCCTAGTTTTTGACAGTTATAACACACATTGCAGGGCCCATTTACTGGGTGATGCGTATTACACTTGCTACACTTGGGATTTGAGTTTGCGACTTCATTTCTAGGAGGAGCTGTCGCCACAAACCCTGTGCCCACTTTTGCCTTCTTGTTGTCTTTCCACGATCCTCCTGACTTACCAGACTCTTCCACTACTTTCCTCTTGTCATTACCCTTTGTCAAGGTACCACAGCTGACTGCTTCGTCAGTAAGTATTCCAGCCCTCAGTATTGCATTCTGAATAGTAGTTAGTTGGGTTGCTCGAAGCATTCCTCTTATCTCAGGAGCCAGTCCGGCTATGTACCTCTTAATACGAGATGACTCAGGTGTAACTAAGTGTGGGACCAACTTGGCCAACTCATGAAACCTATCAGTGTAGGCAGCATGATTAGCTCCCACCATCTTGTGATTCCAAAACTCATTCTCCAATTTCTCCATTTCATTACTTGGGCAGAATTCTTCAACCATCAATGCCTTAAAATCGTTCCATGTCATGGCCATTGCAGCCTCACGTCCTCTTGCTTAGACTTGAGTGTTCCACCAAGTCAAAGCTTTGTTCACCAATGAACTAGCCGCATACCTCACCTTTTGATTCTCCGCACAACCACTATTATCAATCACATTTTCCATCTTCTCGATCCAACGAGTAAGCACTATCGCACCTCCTTCCCACATCATACCCTAGGGATTACAAGATTGGAATCCCTTGAAGTGCATCCTTGTTCCTACCATTTCCATTTCACCACACCACCATTCCTCCATTACCGTTATTAGCATTGTTCACGTTGTTAGTTACTTGAGTGACAATCTGAGGAAGAATGGTTGCAATTGCTGCGCGAAATATCCCAGCAATGCCAGGTTTCTTGTGTGTTGTATCGTTGTTCCGCTTCGAGGTGATGGATCCATATTCTATAATATTATAAAATTTATATAGCCTTAGGACGATATAATAGGGATCATGAATCTTATCATACTTCTTAATAACCATAAACATATAATTTGCAACGCATCAAACAATAATCCATGCAATCATACATGCAAGTCCACCTAGTGTGGGCGGCATGTATTAAATATGTGGCCACCAAATTATAGATGCCCTATTTCACAGTTGTTACCCATCTTATGAAGACACCGTCAATAAAATAAACACACCATATAGCACCTTTTAAAAAAAAATGAAACCAATAATTAACACAAGGAATAATTCTAATAATCACTTTTATTATTAATACTTAGAATCCAAACATCGAAAATAACATTCCTAACATGGATCCAAACGTTGAAAAAAGAAAAACAAGCTAAAACATATCAATTACTTAGAACAATATAGGCAGTTACGAGACGCGCAGTCATGATCAGCTTTAGTTGTCTTCTTCCACACAGGTTTACTACTTGCGGTGGACTCAAGGTCCGAGTCCACTTCATTCCTCTCAACTTCTTCCTCATCTTCTATCAACCATCCATTCATGTTACCCTTTGGCTGAGGTAGTCGATGTGGTGCAACCTCATTCATGGGATTTTCTTGTTAAAGTTGTGGGTGATCCATAAATCCATATAGGTCATGTCTTCTAGGTTGTTCCACTGGCTCTTCTTCAGACGTTTCATAACCTTGAAATTTTCCAGGAAATATAGTGATAGTGCCATCCTTGGCAATTATCTTTGTTTCAATTTCCTCAACCGTTTGTCCATCAACTTCCTTCAAGGTCATCTTCTCTTCGACTCTACACGGCCACATGGCAATAGGAATTAGGATCTTGCGATTACACTGCTTGCTATTCTTAATCCTTTTACACCCAGTTGCGAAAGCAACTGAATCATGGTACTTTCTACGAATAGGGGGAGACATACTATAATAGACCACAAAACATAGACTATATCAGGATACGGATCTTAAAATAACAAAGAAAAACTCAACATATATATATAGTATATATAGTATAATGTACTTAATGAAACTTAGGGAAAATAAGCATAATAGGTATATACTTACACATAAGACCTAAATGCATCTATATGAGGGACCCTTAAGCTATAGTCTAGGCTCAACCATCTAGTTCTCTATAACCATAGGCTCTGATACCAATCTGTCACACCCCGCCAAGGCAGAAACACGAGGCGTAACATCATGGATATCATCACAACACAATGGTGTCAACAATAGAGAAACACTAAATGCATAACTAAGTAATAAAGACACAATGTGTCATGACAATACCAAAAACCAAAAGAATGACATCTTGTATTAATGAAAAAGGGTCTCACCAATACAAGAACAATATCTCACGATCCTAATAAAATCAAATAACATTCAACAAAATCATGTAACAAACATAAACAAACTCAGGAGCGAACTCCAATGCAATCCTAGCGGTCATTCTAGCCACCTCTCTTAACCTCAGTATTCTCATGAAGCTCACCTGAAAATGGTGCTTAAAAACGTCAACGCAGCGGTTGGTGAGAGTCATAGGTTTAAGACACTCAAAATAAACCTTTAAATCCAATTACTGTGATAATTAAAACATAACATAGCAGGACATACAGCGTACTATCATACAAGCTAACATGCAATCACATCAATCCACATTGAGATGTTCATGCTCAATCCTCACACAAAACATAACAACAATAAGACGATCACGCTCACTCAAACAACTTACAGTAATAAAACGATCACGCTTACTACCAATCAAATCCATAAATGTCATGAGACGATCTCGCTCAAGCACAACAATTCATACCATAAAAGCAAGTAGCACATAACATACAATAGTCACATATAGCCCATGCATCATTTAAATCACATTATCACAGTAACTAAAACATTTCAAAACCTCTTTGCATCATTTTCACCCTAAGAAAACATAAGAAAAAGGGGCTATGAAACTCACCTGATGCTTAGCTTCCCAAAAGAATCTAACAAAAGCTTCACAAACACTTCACGGATAACCTAAACAATTAAGCACACAATAAACTACCATCAATTAGGCATTCAACCCAATATGATGTAACCTCAACTATGATGGATGTCTAAGCTATCTACCATAGTATTATACTTTATTTAACCATTTTCTAACTCCTACATATGCCATTTACACTTCAATGCTACACTTTAAATTTTCTAGTTTTGAGCAGAATTTTATACTCGCTTACGCATCCTAAACGTACCACTTAAACACTTTCACAATTAAAACCAAAATTCCCCATGCTACATATATGTCCTATGAACCTCTCATAGTTCTCCCAAAGCCATTACCCTTTTACAAATACCCTTTAAAAATTCATTAATCCAAAGTGTCCAGAATTCGTCCAGAATCTGATCCCCTAAAAGTATGACGTTAGATAACCAATTTAAACCTCATTATAGGCTTAGCAAAAAATCAGGGGTCACACGCAATATATAAACTAACTTCCACGTGATTTTGAGCCTCTAACTACATGTCTAAGTATTTTTAGAAAAATTAAAACCAAAACTGAAATTCGTTATAGTTTTACACATTGATTTTGTAACGACCGTTTTACCGACTTCCCGATCATAAAAACTCACGAGACCAACTTTGCTGGAAAGTAGACTCTCTGAGGTTATCTCTAGTATGTTGTAAATTGTTTATTTGATAATTTATGATTGAGTTATGACCGTTACAAAACTGCCTAACTTTCTGCAGTGAATTAAACAACTAATTCGGGCGATCTAGACCCTAACGCATGATCAAATCACGAAACCAATTGAACCAATGATCAAACAATCATCATTAAACTATAAACTCCAAAAAATTTAAAACCCTAATTTATTTTCATGATTAAACCTAATCCATCATACTTAGATTACAAGAATTAAAATAAGAACTAGAATTAAACAAAGAATTAGAAAATACCTTAAACCCTAAAAAATTTCTTCTTCGTCTTCTTTGGATTGGTCGAACAAATAGAGGTTTAGGGATCCTTTATTTTTTTGTATTTATAGGCTCCTAAAATAATCCTAAATAAAGCCTAATTAGAATTTGTTTCCTAATACAATTCTTTTTTTTTCTTTTTTTCCTTTTATTCGGCCGACTAGGCCCCTTGTATATTTTTTTCTTTTTAATTATTATTTATATAATTACTTGTATTTCCTTAAAATTTTATAAAAACCTTAACATATTTAACTATACTTTTTTGCTTAAACGAAATTCACTAGACTTTTAAAAATAACTTTTTAACTTTTCATTTTCAACCTAACTTTCCTAAAATAGAATTTTTTTTTATTATTCTTAACTTACCACTTAAAATCTAAACCTATCTTAGATTACTAACACAAAAAATACGTATACGTAATAATACTTACACATTTAACACGTAAATGCTCAAATCTCAATAATCATTTCCTTGTCACTCAAAAGTGAATGAAATGAACTTAACCAATTTCACCACTATTCCAATCTCATTGAGATTATCACACTCAGTGGAATGATTACCAATACCTCACATAACCCACATAAACTCATATAAACACACAGAATCACATACACCATATATTGCAACAGGCACATAAGTCAATACTAACGGTTTAACTAACCTGCTCAAATCATGGTTGTCACATTTCGCTAGGTGACCCTTTGGTAAAATTAAATCCTAAACCAGATTTATCTCCGAAAGGTTTTTGAGAACTTATTATTTTCTTAAATGAGTGACTACTATCATTAAATTGATTTAGCCTAGATATTTCTTTTCTAAGCTTCTCATTTTCAAACTTAAGGTCTTGACATAATTTGCATTCTTCATTTACTTCCTTACCATTTTCTAACCTAGATAATTTATCTTTTAATTCTAGTTCTTTATTCTCTAATTCTATTTTAGCTTGTGTTAGAGTCTTATTTTTAGCCATGACCTTTAGTCCTATTTTGCATAGTCTACTATATTCACTATCTAAGTCATTTTCTTCTAATGATGATTGGTCATCACTAAAGTATTTGGTTTCGGAAAGTACCTCATTGGAAGCTTTAGCCACAAGACACTTTTCGTCCTTTGTCTTCTCCTCTTCATCTTCGTCGCTATCACTCTAAGATCCTCCAACAAATGCCTTTTGATTTTGATATTTTGATAGTTTCGGACATTCTCTGATGAGATGATTTGGATCTCCACACTTAAAGCATTTTCTTTCACCCTTTTCTTTTTTGTCGGCTTTTTTCTTTGGAATGATTTTTCTTTCTTCATGTGGTTGTCTTACGAATCGTCCTCGTCTTTTGAAGAATTTCTTGAAGTCTCTTATGGCCATGGCGTATTCTTCATCTTCACTATCGGAGGTTGAGCTATCATCATCACTAGATTCCTTTCTAGCTTTCAAGGCAATAGATCTACTTTGTTCTCTTTTGCTTTTGACGGTTTCAGAATCTTTCTTAATTACTTCTTCATAAACCTTCAAATTTCCAATGAGTTCGTTAAGTGATAGAGTTGTTGATTCTTTGAATTCTTTACATCATCGTATGACTTTTGCGCGCCATTTAGGATGTTAATGCCCTAAGAAATTCTAACACAATTGGGCTAGAAAAACTTCATCAAGTGCTTTTAGACTAGTAACAATAGTGTTAAATTTAGCAAAGACATTATCTATTGATTCCTCTTCCGGAATCATGAATTGTTCATATTGTTGAACAAGAAGATCTATTTTGTTTGCTTTGACTTGATTGTACCTTGATGTAGTGCTAGTAACAAAAAGTATCCTAAATTTCATTTGCGGTCTTTGACACATTAAAATTCTTTCATATTTTTAGTGGTAAAGCTTTATAAAGTACCATTTTAGCTTTCATTATTTTTAGCAAGTTTTCTTTTTAAAGATCTTCGGTTTTGTTTATGAAAAGTATAATTTCATCCTTTTTAATTTTCCAGGATTATTTTGGATAGGAGAAAATTCATCGGTAATAAAAATGCCAAAGATATAGATCTTTTGACTTACATAAGTTTCAAAACTATTTTTCCAATAAATAAATCATCACTTTCAAAATAGTGGTGGTCTTTGCATAGATTTGCCCTTCTAAATGAATTTTCTGATTCTTTAGATTGATAAAGTTTTAACAATACATTTATATTAAAAACTTTGTTTGACGTGGCTCTTGATGCAATTGTGGAAATAAATGATGGGGGTTGAATAGTTTACCGCTTTTTAATTTAATGTTTATCTTTGTTTTTAAAAACTTAGATTTGACTTTTTGTGAATTTAATACTTGCACAATATGAATAATATAAATAAGTAAAAAACAAATAAGAAAATAGATGATATAGAGTTAGAAAGATCCAAACCACCAACACAAGGTTTTATAGTGGTTCGGTTAACGTAAGAACCTCTTCGCCCAGTCCATCCTCGAGCACCTAAACTCTGAGAGTTTTCTTCACTATGTCAAAACCTCCCTTTGGCGGCGAGAAAACACTGTACACAACTTTTTTCTATTATCCAATTTCCGACATAAGTCTTGATGTCGAGTTCTAAATACTTAGCTAGAACCTAATCATCACGACTTCAAATTCTCAATTACTTTCACGACTTCACTAACACAAACCTCATAACTACACAAACTTCTTCACGCTTAGTATTCTTCACCACACACTTCATACTTCACTTTACTTTCTCACCTAACTATCACAAAACTTTGGGGAATCATAAGATTTACTATACTTACAACAATTACTAAGATCTATGTACTATACAACTTTACAAGATTTACAGATGATTTACAAGTTATGATATGGATGCAACAAGATTGCAACACACACTTGAGGTGTAATACTTCTTCACTTGATGATGGAAGTATTCTTCTCTTGCACTTAAGGAATTGAGCTTGGATCACTTGGAAACAAAGCTTTATGATTAAATGATCAAATGATTTGAATGAGATGTGTAGGCTATTTTTGATCAGAAAGAATGAGTGCAAAAGGTGAGAAAATAGTGGGGAATAGTCCAGTATTTATAAGACATTCTGGAGGAGCGTATACCTATGGGTGGTCCCCTTAAATAGGTGGGCAGTCCCCTTAAAGATAAGGGGACCTCCTGTGTATTTAAGGGGTCCGCCCTAGACTAGGCGCTCCCCAGTTTGTCCTTTTGTGTAGGGGGAATTTTCTGGAACTTTCTAGCCATTTTAGGTCCGAAAAATTGAATTTCAAAATGTTTATTTTGAATAAAACATTTCTTTTAATTGTATAAAATGTTTTGTAATGTTTCTAAAATGTTTACAACATTTTATAAAAGTGTGAGGTTGAATAAAAATTTACTTTGATCATAAAATGCATTAAGCATAGGCAATTAAGTAGTGTTTTCAGATATTTATAACATATTTACAAGCATTTTCGTAGGGAATTTGATACTAAAAAGTATTAATTATTTGATGTTATCAAATGCCCCCCCACTTGACTTCTACTTGCTCTCAAGTAGAACCGTTTAGAATAACTTATAAAAAGATTTCCCTTATTTAACTCAAAGAAATGAATCTATAAAAGACTTATGCTAGAAACATCAAAGCCGAACACCTCATGAAAAAGGGATCAAAAATCACTCAACTCTCAACTAGTCTAAGTGTTCATTTTCGGGGTGCTTGCTCAACTACACAGTCATAGCCTGTATTCTATTACAAGCTTGGGAAGTACACAAATCTGCATCGTACCAGTTAGAACTAGGGTCTAAATAATTCTTAAAGGCAACATAGGTGACATGACACAGGTTTAATTAGGTGATATAAAGGTTGGGATAGACATGGGATACACTTTTAATTGGTTTAAGACAAAAACACAAAACAAATAGTCATATGTAATCTGAGGTATCCATAACCGGCTACTGTCCATCCATAGTCCAAGTCTTTGAGTGTGAAAATCTGATCATATCTTCATGATGGGTTAGCTAATAGTGAGATCTTACAGAGCGTGCTAACCCATTCTTCACTAAATGGCTTATAGTTGCACCATCCCCGTAATTACTAGGTGGCTTTTAGTTGTCCCACCTTTTTACTTAGTTGGTTTTATTACCAACATCATGAGTTTAATCACTAGGTGGCTTATAGTTGCACCACCTTTTCTTTTCTTTTTTATTTTACAATACTCCTTTATATATCAAACATCCCCCCACTTGAGATAATCAGTATCGAAAGTGATAATACTAGGGGTCTTCCATGATCAAAATAATATGTCATCAACGAAAGTGCCAATCTTCGGACCATTTTCCTGAACCATGGACTTAGGTAGCCAAAAATTTCAACATAAGGATAAATATAGACTACACGGTTGGTTAAGGTGAAATGGTGTAACGAAACATATAATATTGGGTGAAAACATATATTGGCTTAAACAAGGGTGATCTAGGGGTATCTTGCACTAGTGATGAGTGCAACAAAAGGGTTTTTATTACAGGAGGTCGACAAGTGAGTGTAACAAGTCGATAAACACACACATATATAGGCTTATTTGGGTGAGTTCCTAATTGTTGCCTTCTTGAACCATCTATTCATGCTAATCAATTAGGTCTCAAAATGATGTACATCCCAAGTTCTAAAGTCTCTAATACTTCCGGCACACTCAATATTTTGGTGGATTTTTGTATAATGAGATGAAAACAGAACATTAGGCTTAAACCTCACCAAGTAATAATAAAGGGTAATGTTCATTTGGCAAAGATTAATTCTTGTTTAGTATGGAAATCATGTTAAAATTTTTAAAATTGGTATAAATTTTCAAAGAAAACTAGAAAATCGAAGGCAAGAATTGGTCAAGTGATAATTCTACTCTCATCCCCCACCTGATTTGTATAATGCCTCTATTGTACATTAAGGAAATAAAATAGATAGAAAAGAGTAGAATTAGAACAAAAAACTCCCTTGGGCTTTGCTTCTGAATATATGAAATGTAATAAGCTGACAGAAAATCTCCATCTTGAGAAAGCTCAATATCCCATGTGATCACTAAAACAAACTGATAGCATAAAATCGCTCAGATAGAAATATACAAGAAATACAAACCTAACTCACTTTTATAGGAATCACGGTTGCATTTAGCATATGCAACAAGCCTTTTAAACCACTTGGTGGCCCAAGTGGACGATTGAAGTCTCGTGAGGGTTTCCAGAGAACATACCCACAAAGTTCATTTAGATGTACAAGGTTTAGCATTGTATTAAAACTTAATTTAAAGGTTTTGCAGAAGGAGTTTACGGCGTAACTCCGATGGTTATGCCGTAATTATGTGGTGTATATTTTGGAAAAAACTTTAGTTTAATGTTTATGGCGCAACCATTGTATGGTTTACGTTGTAATTAGATTGGTTACGGAGTAACATTTTATGTTACGCCATAGCTGCTGCTAAAACAGCAAAGCTTCCACATAATTACTCTTCGAGACGGTCTTGAGAATTGTCTCCTAGTTAATGGAACCTGCAAAATAAGGTAAAACATGCAAACCAACTAATATACTAGAAATGAAATTTATTGATTAAAAGATGGGTTGTCTCCTGACAAGCACTTTTTTTATTAACAAGTCTTTAAGTTAGACTCATGCCCACTCTAGATTGCATCGTATGATTCTTCCTTATCATCATTCTTGAGGATTTCATTCATAATTTTAGCTCTGATGGTGGTAATATTCCCCTGGTCCTGGATAACTCTTCCACTCCTAAATTTTTTATTCTTCTATAAACTTCTCCTAGGCCAATGCTATATCTAGTAACATTGATTTTTTCAATTAAAATTAAGGGTGGTTTGATGTAGGGCATTCCTAGCAATTTGCACTTCCTTTCCTTGTATTCTTCATCATTTGAATGAATAAATCCATCATATAATGTTGTTCAAGGTAATCAATAATTCCTTCTAAATCTTCTTCATCTTCATCCATTCCTTTGAACCATTCATCATGTAACTTGTTTATTATGGTTTCAAAATTTTCATTTCCCCTACATTGCCCACATCCATCCGAATCTTCAAATTCATCGCTATCATCATATTCATTCTCGATTTTTTTCCAATGATCTCGAAGAATTTGGTTCCTAGCTGTTTCACTAACCTCTCCAAACCTAATTCGTAACCAATCATTCAAACTTAAATTTTCCCATTCAACCTCCATTCGGTTGCCATCGTTTTCACTTTCCCAGTAACATTTAATTTCATTATGGCATAAGCTGCCCCCGTGACATTCTTCTCTAAAGGGGTTACAAGATGCCCATATTTCTTACACTCCTTTATTCATATGGGAAATAGGGGTACACCAATGTAATATTTTCTTGGTAGAGGTTAAGTTTGACCTAAGTTCCCTATTTGTTTCTAGGGTGATCAAGCTACACCTATAAGCAATTTCCTCATATGATTCCTGAACCTCTATATCATAAGTGAACACGTTAGGGTCAATAGATAAAAGATGGTTAATTTTGCAGCAAGTCCATCAGTATTACTGCTGCTGCTAAGGCTCCTGCTTAATGTCCCATCGTGCCACTTTTGAGTGTGGTCAGCCATGGTTTGTATTACCGTTAGGGCTTGAGTTGGTGTCATCCTAGGAATCGGTCCCTGTGAGTCAAGCAATTATTGGTTCATAGTGCTCAAACCTTTATTAAAGCTGATTACCTTTTGATGGCTGTTTATGTCGTGGGTTGGGCACTTATACAACAAATCATTAAACCATTCCCAAGCTTGGTATAATGATTCATCGATTTCTTGCTTGAAGTTGTGGATATCTTCAAGTCTTTTAGCAGTCTTGGATGGTGGACAATACCTTTGGATAAAAGCCTTTTTAAGGAGGTCCCAAGTGTTGACAACTCCTAGTGTAAGTCTATCTACCTATCTTTTAGCGGTCCTCGTAAGAGTAAACAATAATACACGTAGGAGTACAGAGTCCTGTGACACCCCAGGTATATTGAATAAACTTACAATGTTGAGGAATCGTTCAACATGATAGTGGGTATCCACATTTTTATTCCCGGAGAAGGTTTCTTCCCTTAATTCTCGCATGAATTGACTCTTGATCTCAAAGTTAACATTCCCTCTGATTTCTGGTTTAACCACGCCTAGTGTTTGGTTTTCTCGTGACCATGCTAAGTATTGCTCCATGGTGAGAGTATTGATGTCTACTCCCGCCATAGCTCATGTAGTTATTAGAAGTTAGAGAAAGAATATATATAATTACAAGAAATCAAATTAATACTAATTTTTAGATCCTTGACAGCGGCCCCAAAAACTTAATGCATATTTATTTTAAATGTTTATTTACCAAGTTTTAAATTTATAAAACTCGATTCACCTGACAAACGCACTAACGAGTAGAGAACCCGATCGTTAGTAGTGTAGAGATGGTAAATCCAAGGTCGTTCCAAGAGCTAATTTTTAATTAGTTTTAATTTGAATTGTCACATATTGAAAATAGTTTAAGATTGATTTATAAGATAACAGGAAAGTAAATTTTGAGAAAGTAAATTGATAGAAGTAATCAGGGAGAAAAATGTGCTAGCCTAGCCAATTCATTACTACCGTCATAACTTATGTTTTAATGTGCAATGTTATACCATGGTTTCATTAGTGGTTTCTAAAGTCGACAGACCTGAATAGATATATTTAGTCTGCCCTATAATTCTTTCGATCCTGAATCCCCCGAAGGCTACGAAGGTAGGGCAACTAGGTCATAATGATTAATCCTAACTATCCCCAAGAACTAGTCTAATAACCTAAACAGATTATTAACCCTCTTTGAAAGAGTTCTTGTGTTTTTTAAGTATATTAAGTGATAGTGGCGGTAACAAGATTAGTTCCTACACTAGGGATAGGGTTTAAAGCCTATCTTAGTACCACTGTTAATCCCGCGTTTAATTGGTAATCTAATAACTGGACCAACAGGGTCTATACCACCCACAATACTACCAAAACCCAGGGTTACACCATAGTCAAAAGGATATCCAACAAAACCATGATTTAACAGGAAACAAACATTATAACAATAGTAAATTCATAACTAGGCCAGCACTTGAAGTGTTTAGCCGCTCATGGAAACAAGAAAGCAAGAATTAATAAAGGTAATCGTAGATTGAAAACTCATAATTCTTACAGATTCGTTTTATGAACGATTAAATACAAAAGTAATATAAATGTGATCTCCCTTAGACTTCTGGTGGAATTCTTCGAGCTTTCGAGGCCTAGTTCACCCCTTGGATCTCTGGTGGAATGGATGATACTAAAGTGGCTGAATGAGGCCTCTATTTATAAATAACAAATTTGTTACAGCGTAACCTTGTAGAGTGTTACGCTATAAAGTGCTGACGAGGCTTTCCATGTTATAGGCATAAAATATGTTACGGCGTAACTAATTAGCCATGTTACGCCGTAACGCTGACTAGGATGACTCATCCTACAATAATAATAATGTTACGGCGTAAACCTTTCGTGTGGTTACGTCGTAATCTTGCTAGGTAACGTGTCTTACCTTGAATATGTTACGGCGTAACACTATCGTAGGTGTTGCGCCGTAAACCTTCGTAAGAATCCGCGTTTTCTTCATTTTTATGACATTTTTCCGTGTTTCTTGTCACATACTTGCATTTTACCTGAAAACAAGGAAACAACCGTAAAAGTATTGAATTTAAGTATTTATAAGACAATTGCAAGTATTTTTAAGGGAGAATTGACACTGAAAAGTATCAAATATTTGATGTCATCAGACACGGGTTAGAGGTGCCTCTCTTTCGAGTTGTATATATAGTTTTATTTCATTGGGAGTAGGAGGGGTAGTTTGATAACGACCTCCCGAGGGTACACTATGAGCCAAATAATCAACAGACCATTTGTCTGAAAATGAACAATGACCTTCGGTAGGTATACTGAAGATTAGACCAAACTCTTCGTGAGTGTAAGAAAAGAAATTGTTTTGAATATTGAACTCGACTAACATGTGACCTTCCTGATTATAGAAAACTCAGAATTGACTATAGAACTCATGAATAAACCGGGGAACAATATGTTCACTTAGTTTTAAAAGACGGTCAAAACCAATCATTCCAAACATGGTGTTAAGATAGACCATATCATCATAGTTAGGATCCACAACCCAACCCCCATGAATGTGACTATTTTCAATAAATTCGAAAGCATATTTTAAAGGCGGAGTATATTCATTGGAAATAGTGAGAATATAAGAATAAATGTTTTGTGGTCAGATGCAGTCACACGAGGCATTATCACCTAAAAATATTTTATATATATATATATATATATATATATATATATATAAGATATATCATTTTGAAATCGAATTATAGAAAATTTATGCCTAGTGTGTGCCTATATGCAAAAAATGTGGAGTTGCGATGAACTCGGCTATAAATAAAAACCTATGAGTTAACCCAAACACTCCTTAAATTAATTTTGCTTAATCAAATTGTCAGAAAAAATATATATAAACTATATACTTTGAGCACCGATCATGAGTTCATCATGCATGAATAAAAAACATTTTTGGGATGTATTAACAATGCATTAAAACATTTTCATGAAGTTCCAAATGTGAGAAATTTTTAAAGAATAAATTGGGGTTTTGTTCATGTTGAAATTTTTTTCCAAGCACATTCAATTTTGCATCTTAGTTCTACGGGAAGCATAATAGTTATACATAGTATTGTTCTAGTATTAATTGCATAATAACACTCAAAAATTAAAAAACCCCACTTTTGATTTTGAGTTCAATTGAATCCTAGACATAGATTGAGAAGAAAATTAATTAAGTAACTTACAATTGATGATGTTTATGATATTTGGAATGATAATTGATGTTGATTGCACCTACAAATTAAGTTTTAATGGTTGATTTTAAGGTTTGGTGGTGTTTTCTCTCGTGCATCGCTGGTAGGGAAGAAGAAAGGGTATGTTTGTTTTGTAGTTTTAAAAAAATGGTCAGACTTTTACTAGCCTGCTGCCGACGGTTCCATATATATATGGGGGCCGTCTAGCTAAATTAGGGGGCCGCCTGGTTTTATGGGGGCCATCCCCAGCAGAGGTGTCACATTTTAATATGCATTTCGCTAATTAACAATACTTTAAATACTTTGGATGAAGTAATTAATTAGTCACAACACATAGAATAAAGAATATACTAGAATCAAGATTAGAAGAAAAATAGAGAACGATTTACGGAATATGTTCCATCATTCCTAGACCTAGACAAAGATAATTGAACGATTCACGTTTGAGGGGTTTAGTAAGAATGTCAGCGATGTTATCTTCAGACGGGACTTTTTCGATAGAGATATTTCCTTTTTGGACATTGTCTCAAAGGAAATGGTGACGTATTTAAATATGATTCGTCCGCGAGTGTTGCACAGGGTTTTTGCTTAGGTCAATCGTGCCTTTGTTGTCGCACATGATCGGAACTTCGTTGAGTCGAATGTCGTAGTCGATAAGAGCTTGTTTCATCAATAGTGCTTGTTGACATGCCAGTTCGACGCTTATGTATTCGGCTTCAGTCATGGATATAGCAAGAGCGGTTTCTTTCTTCGAGACCCATGATGTTAGACAATATCCTACGAATGTACAAATACCACTAGTGCTTTTTTGATCCACATAATCTCCCGCATGATCAGAGTTCGTATATACTATAGTTTCTATGTCGGTCCCCTTAGGATACCATTATCCTAAGTGCGTAGTGCCTTTAATGTATCGAAAGATACGCTTAATCGTTTCAAGATGAGAGATTTTGGGATCCTCTTGGAAGCGTGCATAAAGGCAGACACTAAACATAATATCGGGCCTACTTGCTGTTAGGTATAATAAACTACTTATCATGCCTCTGTACTTAGTACTATCTACGAAATCATATTCTTCGTCTTTCATGAGTTTTGTATCCGAGAACATGGGTGTTTTCATTGGTTTAGAATCTTCTAAGTCAAATTTCTTAAGAATTTATTTAATATATTTAGATTGATTAAAAAAGATGTCATCTTCCATTTGTTTTATTTGTAATCCAAAGAAGAAGTTTAGTTCACTCATCATGCTTATTTCAAACTCGTCGTGCATGATTTTGGCAAAGTCATCACACAACTCTTGACAAGTTGAACCGAATATAATGTCATCGACATATATTTGAACAATGATGATATTTGAACCTTTCTTCTTTGTAAAAAGTGTGTTATTTACCATTCTCATGATATAATCATGTTTAACAAGAAAAGGTTTTAATCTATCGTACCATGCTTTAGGAGCTTGTTTAAGACCATACAAAGCTTTTTTGAGTTTATAAACAAGATTAGGTTTTTGAAATTAATGAATCCTGGAGGTTGTGCCGTGTATACCTCCTCATTGATAAAACCATTTAGGAATGCACTTTTTACGTCCATTTGGAATAATTTAAAATATAAGGCGCAAGCATAGGCTAATAAAATCCTAATTGATCCTAATCTAGCTATGGGAGTATAACTTTCATCATAATCAATTCCCTCTTATTGATTATAACCTTGTGCTACTAGCCTAGCCATATTTCTAGACACGATGCCATTTTTGTCAAGCTATTTCTATACACCTACTTAGTTCCTATAATTTTCGTACACTTAGGGTGTGGTACTAACTCTCAAATATCATTTGCAATGAATTTATTTAATTCTTCTTGCATTGCAATAATCCAACTTTCATCCTTTAATGCTTCATTCACATTCTTTGGTTCTATAATTGATATAAAACAAAAGAAGTTACCTTTATTTTGGGCTTGAGACCTAAGAGTTCTTTGGTTAAGGTTTCCTATGACGGTATCTAATGGATGATTCTTAGATTCCTTAATGTTGACAATTTCATCAACTTCTAAAGTTTCATCCTCAATGTCATTTTCTAAGTTTTTCTTTTTGGAACCTTAATTACTTCTTCTTCATCTAAGTCATGATCCACCAAGGCTGATGTTTTAGATGGTGGTGGAGTTTCATCGAATGTCACGTTGAGTGATTCTTCGATTTTCATGGTGTGTTTGTTTAGGATAACTTAGGCTTTACTATATTGGGAATAACCTAGGAAAACATCTTCGTATAACTTTGGGTCAAACTTGGTGAGGTAATCTTTAGTGTTTAAGATGAAGAATTTTCTTCCAAACACTTTGAAGTAATCAAGAGTAGGTTTCCTACCTCTCAAGAATTCATATGGTGTTTTTCCTAAGATGACTCTAAATAGGATTCGTTTGAGGATGTGTGTTGAAGTATCTACGGTGTTACACCAAAACTTTTGTGGTAACGAT
This sequence comes from Tanacetum coccineum, assembly GCA_026074375.1. Taxonomy (NCBI): domain Eukaryota; kingdom Viridiplantae; phylum Streptophyta; class Magnoliopsida; order Asterales; family Asteraceae; genus Tanacetum; species Tanacetum coccineum. The sequence continues at coordinate 595 of BQNB010006038.1, read as the reverse complement.
TGTTCATTTAACATTTTTCTACTCATTTCCTGTAGAGTCCTATTTTTCCTTTCTACCACCCCATTTGATTATAGAGTGCATGGAGCCGAGAAGTTATGTGTAATACCATTGGCATTAGAAAACTCTCCAATATGCACTTCATTATCAAATTTCCTACCGTGGTGCATCCTAATTGACACTATTGAACATCCTAGTTGGTTTTGTATTTTCTTACTAAAGATTTTAAATTGCTCGAAAGCCTCAGGTTTGGTTTTAAGAAATCTTGTCAATGTATAACTAAAATATTCATCTACTATTACTAAGGTGTAGAGGTTTCCTCCGTAACTCCGTATGGCAGATGGACCAAAAAGATCCATGTAAAGGAGTTCTAAGCATCTAGTCGGTGAGACCATATTCTTAGCTTTGTGACTAGCGTGAGCTTGTTTTCCAATTTTGCAAGCATGACAAAAATGTTGATCAAACTTAAGCTTAGGTAAATTCCTAACTAGTTCCTTAGATGCTAACGATTGAATTACACGCATATTTGCGTGTCCTAATCTCTTATGCCACAATGTGGAATTTTCTTCAATTGTTGTAAGACAAATTTTGTCTTTCG